>JAJGOT010000181.1:0-127500 GCA_022457155.1 Cladopsammia gracilis
CACCTCTTTAGCCAACAGTACCACAATTATGGCACATTACTGTCCTATAAATGGTAAATATTCCGTACATAAAAAAGTCTCTGCTCAGAAGGAACTCGTCTCCTTGATTCAGTAGTTTTGTTTGATAACCTACACAGCTTTTAAATACATATGTTGTCTACAAGCTGTATATTAAACGGTATTTCATAATTATGTCCATGTATAATTTTGAACGTTTTTCTCTAAACGTTTCTTGATGTGATTTGTGGTGTACAGTCAACTATTTCAAAGCAGAGACCAAATTAGTGGCTGCCCGGCCGAATGTCACTTAATTGTCGGTAGGTAAACTCTCTATAAGGCGGACACCTCTCTTAAAGACGTGCGGCCACAGCTGGTACCGATTATTTTAACCAAGGGAAAAGAATATGAATTAAACCCTCAGCTAAACGTTCGAACATTGTTGACCAAAATTTGTTGGATGGCATTGTAGGTAGCCCGGCTAAACGTCCCAATGTTGTTGCCCAACATTTGTTTGACGGGTGGCTGAAACATGAAATCTTGCCTGTTTCTAGGGTTGTTACTTTGGAAAGCTAGCTAAACGTTCAAACATTGTCGAACCGAACAAAATGTTTGATCGAAAATATAACATTCATTCAAAATGTTGGTTGAACATCATCTAACATGGAATGCTAAACGTTCTAACATTTTTAAACCAACAAATGCTGAAAAACAAAGTTACAACGTTTATCCGGGACTTGACGAACCTGTGCAGGTCTCTCCTCGATATCCGGTTGCACATCTGCAAACGAATCCCTCGGAAGTGGAAAGACATTTTCCTCCGTTTCGGCATGGGTTCGGGTGACATGGCTCTCTCTCTGTTGCAGCACAGTAAAAGCAAGTTAGAAAAAAAATGGGAAGAACATTCTACTGTCATTTCCATGCATTGGTAGGAAGGATGAGGGAAGTGTTATCAGACACGTTCTTGATGTCCATAGTGAAAAGTAATCAACGGCAAGGAGACTCGTCTGTGAAACAAACTATCAATAACAAACTGTCTTAAGTGTAAATGTCGAGTAAAATGTTGTTTCCTTCTCAAACGCAATGGTGCGTAGAACCTTAATAAGAATCTTCTACTGTCCGTACTTAATCAGAGTGATTATGCGTTTTTGTCTTCACATGCTAGGTGTATGTTCCATCGAAATCTAATTGATTAAACCTTTTACTCTCCAGAATCAATTATGAAAACATATAGTGTAGTTCTAACGTTTGGGTGTGTAGGCGAAATCCTATGGTGTGACCATTCAAATGAAACTTCTTTGGCAGTACTTTTGGAAGTTACCATTTGTTTTTGAATACTTCGCAAATTAAAATTTGAGATTTTTCCTGAAATTTGACGTTTGGCACTCTTGGGAGTTAAAGAATATAATAAGAAGAGATCGTCGTTTATTTACCATTGCAGAATGTTCCTCTGTATTTAGCAGGGCAAGTACAAACAAATCCTCCTTCTTCCGCCTTACAGCTCCCACCATGTTGACACGGATTTGAAAGACAGCTGTCAACCACTAAAATGATAAGGTTGGATTAATGACATAGGAATATTAGTTACAAGTCTCCTGTTGCCCAATATTAGAATTATTGAACACCATCTTGTTACGTACTAATTATATTCATTACATTCTTCTTACATTTGCATTGTTCTCCTGTATATCCTCTCCGACAAGAACATTTGAAATGATCGCCTACTTGAAGACACGTTGCTCTATTGTGACAAGGATTAGGGTCACACGGGTTCTTATCTGAAATAATAATAACATATTTTAAATTTTAAAATTCTGTTGATGACCGTCCACATAAAAGCTATGGAGTGGTGATTTATTATGCTGTACAAGGTGGCTCCCCTCTCCTACGCGTTTTACTCCACCGTACCCCTACCACCCTCTGCGTCGAATTATCTATTACCTATTACCGCGTTTGTAACAGACAAAATATATGCGAAAGCGTTATGCACTAGTCAAAGAAATTACCAAGAAATGTTTACAGCTGAGTGATGGAAGGAGTGAAAATTTGCATATTTGTCCCCGTCTGCTATAACTCGTTTAACGCTTAGCGTATTCACGAGTTAAAAAGTGGGTTAAAACATCCCTACTATACTACTAACGTATCAGACTTATCCATACAATTGCTAATTAGCTATTGAACTGTTGAACTCTTCCTCAGTTTACAGCTGAGTGATGGAAGGAGTGAAAATTAGTATATTTGTTCCCGTCTGCTATAACTCGTTTAACGCTTAGCGTATTCACGAGTTAAAAATGGGTTAAAACATCCCTACTATACTACTAACGTAGGAGACGTATCCATGCAATTGCTAATTAGCTATTGAACTGTTGAACTCTTCCTCAGTTTACAGCTGAGTGATGGAATTAGCATACTATTTGCATCTTGTAAATTCAAATCTCTATAATTCACTAACACGACGTTCAAAACAAGAAATATTTTACCATTCAACTATTCAATGTACATAGAGTTGATTCTGAAAATAAAACTTTCTAGGGGTGATAGGCACTTTAAAACGAACTTACCATCACAATTGGTGCCTTTGTATCCAGGAGGACACATGCATTTGTAGCCTCCCTCATATCCCAAACACTGGCCTCCGTTCTTGCAGGGGTTGGGAACACACATGTTCAAATCTGAAAACAGAGAGAAATAAAGTTAAGAATGTGGATGAAAGAGGACACATGCATATAAACGTAATCGTGATCAAATTTAATTTAATTTAGTAATGCGTATATGAAAATAAATTCACCGCAGTTTAACAGCAACTCATGTAGTTACAATGAGAGCCTGAAAATTTTGTGAGGCCCCGAGAGGATTCGAACCCATGACCAGTTTGCGATTCCGATGCAAACCAGATGGCCAGATGGAACTTGTAGATTGCGAGTTCATTAATCATTGAAATGATGAATATGGTATCGTGTATATGGAAATAGATAGCGCGAACATTGCACCGGAATCGCCGCAAGATTATGGGTTCGAATCCCGTCGATGTCTAAAAATATTTTATGGCTCTAATTGCTGTTGCTGGTTAATTTCCTTTTATATGTCATCTTTCATCGCTTTCCAATTGTTGCTTTTTTCTTCTGGTTCACCATAGGATTCAATTTGTTCTTTTATTACATCCTTTTTGAAATCACTGGTGATCCTTGCAATCTGATTGGCTCTCAGCAGTGCGATTTATTCCCGAATCGCACTATTTTTATGCCAAATCGCATCTTTTTTTTAGCAGTGCGATTTATTCCGGAATCGCACTATTTTTTGCTCTAAATCGCATCACCATTCTATAAGTCGCATTAATATAGTACTAACGAAAATCCTGTATTTGGGCAAATTAAATTGTGCGATTTCAAAATGGATGTAATAAAGTGGTAATTTGAACTTCGTGTCGTGCAATTTTGGTCTGAAATCACACTTGTGATTTGCACTCCACTCAGTTCAATTACCATTATAAATTTAACAATACCTGGTTGATGAATATGCAGATTAAGAAACCTTTTGGTACACATGTGTTTGAAATTTGTTGAAACACATGTTATTTCCGTGTTTCATTGGGTTTCTAAACGCATCCACCTGACCAGCAGAATGGGACGTTCTGGTTGACTAATAGCAACATGAATAATGTTTTTGACACACTTACCTTCACAACGTAAGCCCTGATATTGCGCCTGGCAATGACACTTGAAGCCGTTTTCAGTTTCTACACAATCTCCTCCGTGTTGACAAGGGTTAGGCCGACAATGGTCCATTTCTAAAGTTAACAAAAAAATATCTTCTCAGCACAGATTTCCGTCATTTAATTTATGACAACACCTTTACTAAACAAAAGGCTTTGTACATGCGGACATGCTAGTACCGTTTCACACTCCGTCTGTTCCTCTTAGATAGCCGTGCTTCTAGCTAACTAACAAAGTATTGAAATGGAATGAAGTAAGGGACCATTTCTATGCCTTCTTTTAATAGAGGCATCAACGGAGAGGTGTCTTTAAAGGCGAACTCAACTTACCATCGCAGTAAGAGCCTTTGTATCCTGATGGGCAGATACACTTAAATCCACTATCATGCTCAATACACTTGGCGCCATTCTTACAAACGTTCGGTTGACAGCTGTGTCGTACTGCAAAAACAAAATACTTCAGCGTCCGTCCTAATCTATGTTGGCAAAGAGCTGAAAACGCACGCCATTTTCAATCGGGAGACTTCTATATAAAAGAGCAACGGATGCTGGTTCGAAAGTTTAAAAGAACCCCCAAGAGGTGCGAGAATATCGTAGTATGATTTCCTATAAGAATTAACAAAGCGTACTAACAAGTATTTTCACAACTTAATACTGATGACTAAATACTAAAAATAACTGACACTGTCCCTTAAGAGCCTAAAGGTGCCAAAATCTCGAATTATAGTTTCCTTTACGAAATACCACAACAACAAGCATACTAACAAGCATTTTCATGACTAAAAAAATAAACACTAAACACTAAACACTAAAAACTCAAAAATATGACAATTGCCTCTTTTAGAACTGAGTTACTGGTGATGCCAATTGTTACCTGAACACGTCTTTCCTTCGAATCCCATTGGACACAAACATTTGAATCCACTTTCCGTTTCAAAGCAAGTTCCTCCATTTTGACAGGTGTCCGACTGGCAAGGACTTCTTTCTATTGGGGAAAAAAATCCTAAACTGTCAGTTTATTCTCGTTTTCATTTCTTACACGTTTGAAAGATGATTTGGTCGACTAAAAACCGTTCAATTATAAACAATTATTGGATAAGGTTTTAGTGATATCCGGAATAATCAAGGTCAAGGTAAGTGTCATCACTTATCTTGATAACACTTAATTACCGAGACCTTGGTTATTCCGGATACAACAAAAACCGAAAAAAATAATTGTTTTATTATTCATTGTTTTAAAACAAACGCACTGTCGCACGGAACACGGTTTATTATTTTCCAACAAGAATAGAATCACCACCCGCGAACTTGACGTTGTTCTTGGAAATCATGCATTGCGCGCGCACTCTACAGGTTATTAAGATTCTGTAGGGTGAGCTGTTTTGCAGAATTAACTGTAGGTTCTTAGCCAATGAGAAGACAGATCTAGTGACTACAATGTATGATTACATATAATATGCGTGTAAGAAGATGTCTTGGGCTCGATATTTTGGCGTATTGTTGTCTTTCTTTCTATTAAAAGGTTGAATCTGTTCCGAATTAGTTGATTTCTGCTAAAAAAAAACAGTCCATTAGAGGACTAAAAAAAATCATTTTATTTAAGTGTCAAAGTATTTAACACGCAGTACTAATTGGGGAAACTTTCCAGTTCTAATTGGAATTTGGAAGTGTTGGTTTTAGAGGAGAGAGGAAATTAAAACCGGAGTACCCAGAGAAAAACCTCGCGGAACAAGGAGAGAACCAACAACAAACTCAACCCACATATGACGCCGGAACCGGGAATCGAACCCGGGCCACATTGGTGGGAGGCGAGTGCTCTCACCACTACACCACTACACCGCTACACCGCTACACCACTACACCACTACACCACTACACCACTACATCACCCCTGTTCCCCCACACAACTAGTCTAAAACATTACTTGGGTTTTAACAGTAAATGACAACACACAACCTCTGAAATAAAAACTCGACTATGCGCTGATGGTTAGGAGGCGTTTTATGGCGTTTATTGTCTGGCTGACAAAAAAGCAGTGATTATTGAGAAAACAATGGCAGCAGTAACAACAATAATAAAAAAACAATAACAACAACAACATTTATTATAAGATGAACAACGATTAAAATAATAGAAGAGTTTGTTTTTCTGACCTTCGCAGTTTATTCCTTTGTACCCGATTAAACACCTGCATTCAAATCCTGCTCCTCCCGCTGATTCAATGCACGAACCGCCATTTTGACAGGGATTTTGTAAACACTTGTTCTGCGTTACTGTAAAGAAAGGCGTGCATAGAAATAACATTCACAATGTTACCATCGACTTCACAATCTTTTGAACCAAACCACCAAGCTCTTTGCAATAGTCCTCCGTTAGTCATAGGTAGGTAGGGTAGATAACCTTTATTTAGACGCGACCTCATAACGCATTTATTCATTCCTCATTTATTTCAGCCGTCTTTGGCTCAACAACATTTAACCCATATCATAGATTAGCGATTGTTTATGATGTTCGGAAGTTTAGCTGTTGAGCGAAACTCTGGTATTTCGTCCAGATCTGTGGGTAAGTGAAACATCAAAATCTGGTATCATCTGGGTTAATAAGGTAAACTGGTCACTGTAAAAAATCTGATGATTTGCTGTGACAAAGGGATAAGGGTGACAACATCAGCATTTACATCTCTTCGAATGAAGGAAAACGTTAATCAACTCAACATGTGCCAAAGGCTCAAAGTGTCAAAGTATTTAACACGCAGTACTAATTGGGGAAACTTTCCAGTTCTAATTGGAATTTGGAAGTGTTGGTTTTAGAGGAGAGAGGAAATTAAAACCGGAGTACCCAGAGAAAAACCTCGCGGAACAAGGAGAGAACCAACAACAAACTCAACCCACATATGACGCCGGAACCGGGAATCGAACCCGGGCCACATTGGTGGGAGGCGAGTGCTCTCACCACTACACCACTACACCGCTACACCGCTACACCACTACACCACTACACCACTACACCACTACATCACCCCTGTTCCCCCACACAACTAGTCTAAAACATTACTTGGGTTTTAACAGTAAATGACAACACACAACCTCTGAAATAAAAACTCGACTATGCGCTGATGGTTAGGAGGCGTTTTATGGCGTTTATTGTCTGGCTGACAAAAAAGCAGTGATTATTGAGAAAACAATGGCAGCAGTAACAACAATAATAAAAAAACAATAACAACAACAACATTTATTATAAGATGAACAACGATTAAAATAATAGAAGAGTTTGTTTTTCTGACCTTCGCAGTTTATTCCTTTGTACCCGATTAAACACCTGCATTCAAATCCTGCTCCTCCCGCTGATTCAATGCACGAACCGCCATTTTGACAGGGATTTTGTAAACACTTGTTCTGCGTTACTGTAAAGAAAGGCGTGCATAGAAATAACATTCACAATGTTACCATCGACTTCACAATCTTTTGAACCAAACCACCAAGCTCTTTGCAATAGTCCTCCGTTAGTCATAGGTAGGTAGGGTAGATAACCTTTATTTAGACGCGACCTCATAACGCATTTATTCATTCCTCATTTATTTCAGCCGTCTTTGGCTCAACAACATTTAACCCATATCATAGATTAGCGATTGTTTATGATGTTCGGAAGTTTAGCTGTTGAGCGAAACTCTGGTATTTCGTCCAGATCTGTGGGTAAGTGAAACATCAAAATCTGGTATCATCTGGGTTAATAAGGTAAACTGGTCACTGTAAAAAATCTGATGATTTGCTGTGACAAAGGGATAAGGGTGACAACATCAGCATTTACATCTCTTCGAATGAAGGAAAACGTTAATCAACTCAACATGTGCCAAAGGCTCCCGGAAATTTCCGGACACGCGTGTCTGTCCGCGTGGACGGATCCCGGAGTATTCCCGGAATATTTCGGGATTGGTACACTGATGGAAGTAACTCTAATTATCATCCTGATAATATGATAATCCTGATAATCCTGATGTATTTTGGGAAGAAATTTATAAGTAATTTTTGTTGATATGTAGGTTTAACCCAGTTTTTTTAAAAAACAAAATTTTATTGGAAGATCACAATATTTTGAAAAACTGTACACAAAGAATGTTGTCATTAGCATAGAGGGAAAATAATTTATTAAGCTTTAATTTGATATATAGGTTGTAGGGTATTGCTGCACAGGTGACTCTATGCAGCTGACTTTTGTAAATAATCTTGTCACGTACAGGGTAACCATGTTTATATTTAAGAAAACGTCGGTTTAAGGGATTGTTTTCTGATGTGGATGTCGCATGATAAAGGTTAAAGGAAGAGTGTCACCGGGATTTGGTGTCATTTAAAAAACCAAGAAATCTTTTGTATTAACAGAAACCCCAAAATGATGGTCTAGTATTGTGATAAATCCCGACCCTACATGTAGTATAGCAAAACTGTCCTTGAGTGTGTTTTGTCATGGACGCACTAGAGGTATGTCCAGAAATGCACGCTTATGAGATTCATGCTCTTTATGATAGACATCATGAAGTGTCCCCTAGACCTAATTCTCACCTAAACACAAGCAATTCTGTCAAACATGAAGTCATTTGGAAATTACAAATAATTGTGTGTAATATGAAGTGCCCAAGGTTCGAGTTACGTGCATTTCTGGACATAAGTGACGCACTAGGGCTGAAGGAATTGCAACTTGAAAAAAGGTTAGCCAAACCTTTGTCAATTTCTTACATTTTCGTTTTCAAAATGGACTTGGACAGACCATGATTTGTTCCTCTTTTAAGAATTGGTTGATTAGTTTGGTGTTATAGTCATGGTGCACAGGTCAAAATTCCAGTGACGCTGCCATCAACGCAACAGATACCAACGTTTGGGCCGACAAGACCTTCTTAACACATAAGACGTAATGTTTTTAAATAAACCTGTTTTTAAATAAAAACAGGTTTTTTTATTCTGTTTTTAAATAAAGTTTGATTGATTGATATGGATTTATATGGAGCAATGCCAGAAGAAGAATCAGCCTTAAGTGACCACATAAATTATGAAATATCGTTTGAATGGATTCTTAGTCAAATCTGTACAAGAATCCTTATAGCCAGCCATCTTCCTTAATGTTCCAGCTCTATAAAATCCCGTCAAATAAATTCTAAGCGACTGCCAAACTTTGTCTTTAGAATTGCTCGTTTTCAGGTAACAACTTTAAAAGTTGCTCCTTTCAGTTTTAAATTATAGTTTGTTAAAATTAAATATGTTAGGGTGGCTTATTTTTCATTGATTCTATAAGATGTAATGAGGTTTTTAAAATTCGGCCCATAGTGAAGCATGCAATAGTACCTGAGCATATTGGTCCAGAGAATCCAGGTTTACATATGCAATCGTGACTTCCGGATGACGTTTCAATGCACCGCCCTTCGTTGAGACACGGATTTGGGGAACAACTCGATCTTTTCTCTGTAATAGATTAAGTCAGTGTGTTTAATAGGTATAGATTAGAACAGGTCTGTACGTATATAAATTCCATGTGAATCTGTAAAGATAAATAATGTCATACACCTAGTATTAACTAGAAATATGTGTCTGGCGGAACCTCGCGAAGCTCGGTGGAGGTTGCACCGCAAAATTTTAGCGATGTGGGAGGGAGAGATCTTGGAATTTCTGGTTTAACTGGAGAGGTTAGGTTGTATAGCCACAATGGCCTCGAAATAAGGTTATTTCTATATTTTAGCTCTAAATGACCGGTATCTACTTGATTGTCATCGGATGATCAATAAAAGACTGTGTTCATAGCGTAAAAGGTTAATTGATGATTGTTGGTGACCGTTTGCGATCTTAGGCCCGGTTCAAACGTCGAACTTCACATGTGCCTATTGTTCTTGCTCATTTACATTAGATTCGGAACATGTGAAGTTCGACGTTTGAACCGGGCCTTAATTTTCGTTTTAAAATTCGGGAACAGATGATGCTTATCAAGCTTGTTAGATTTAGGTATCCTGAGAAGATACGAGTGGCTCTGATTTCACGACAGTGAAAGTTCTGCAGCAACTTGTATATAGTGTGATCTCCACACCCACCCTCTATATTGTCAAGGGGGTGGGTCCCCGACGATGACAGTCTTCCCAGCGATTTATTTCGCGATCTTTGATGGTCATAGAGCGGTTTTCAATTGAGTATCGAACGTAATTTTATCATTGCTTTGGTTTTGCATTGCTGTACCTTGTGATTGGCTAAAAAATCTCGCGCCACTTTATCTACCAACCAGTGGTGACTAGCTTGCAAGTGTTTTTCCGCACTAGACTCCGGCTACATGTATTTGCTTGGAGTTCCGATTGGTTCGTTGAAAGGACTGCGTCTGTTGTGAATGGCCAGAGTAATTGCTTTGGTTATCACTCAATTGATAACCACTCTATGGAAGCGAGACTAAACTTAAACCAATCGATCAGTCAATCAATGAATCAATGAATCAATGAATCAATGAATCAATGAATCAATGAATCAATGAAACAATGAATCAATGAATCAATGAATCAATGAATCAATGAATCAATGAATCAATGAATCAATGAATCAATGAATCAATGAATCAATGACTCAATGACTCAATGACTCAATGAATCAATGAATCAATGAATCAATGACTCAATGACTCAATGACTCAATGAATCAATGAATCAATGAATCAATGAATCAATGAATCAATGAATCAATGAATCAATCAATCAATCAATCAATGAATCAATCAATCAATCAATCAATCAATCAATCAATCAATCAATGAATCAATCAATCAATCAATCAATCAATCAATCAATTAATTTATTAATGTCAAAGCGCGGATGAGGTTGCCCTCCATATCCGAGCCAGAGGCTTATTCAAATGCACCTTTACCTTCACAACTTTTGCCACGGAATCCATGTGGACATGTGCATTCATAATCAAATTCTAACTCTGTACACAGGCCTCCGTTTGTACAAGGATTGGGATGACATCTGTTGGGCTCTATGGCAATAAAATCAAACACGTTTTAATTGCATGTTTTAGTATTTTTACCATGATACCTGAGGCTTGTTGAGTGAACTGTGAATATGAAAACTAATTGCTAATGCGCATCCTTTCTGCTCACGCAATTCGTGATACATTCTCACGCCTCATCATGTAGTGCTCCAAGAAGGAAATTGCAACAAATTATTACCTTCTTTGGATGGTAAGCGACCCTATTTTTAAATTGATCATTTTTTTTTACCGATTTCCTCACAAAAATTAACCAGGCGGCATCGAACTCTGTTGATATTGTAGCTATGAGGGGTTTGGAAATGCACTTTTAAAGCATTAAGTTTACTTGCAAAATCGTTAAACAGTCATTGACGCTATATCGGGGTAATAAGGGCCGATTCATCCAAACCGGGGTACTTTTCCACGCACTTTAATATAACTGAGACTTTTTTCTGACATGGGTGACTCATTATCTATACTAATTGTAGCAAATGTTAGATTTTAATTTCGCGCGAACGTTTTTTAAAATATCCCCTAAGCGGTCACCTCTTGAAATACAAAGGCTAATATACATTCCTGAAGCGAAATTTCATTGTTTTTATACTGTTTTTAATCTTACCCATAGAGTGAAGTGAATGGTAAAGAAAAGCTAAAATTGTTTATTTTATGAGCTTTTGAGGGCAGCCGGCGAATAAAACAGTAATAATTACATAATTAAAATGTCGCCTTCACCATGACAGTTATATTGACACATTTTGACAGTGCATATAAGTTGCCATTATTGTGTTACGTTGCTACAAATCGTGTGAAAGTTTCCAAAGCATTTTAAAGCCTCGTATCTTCTTAATTACTTTGTAAAGGCTTTTTTTACTCCATTATACTAACTGATTTAGGACTGAATCGGACGGGTTTACTCGTTCGAATCTGTCATATTTCATTTGCAACAAAATGCAACACGGACTTCGAATACCGCCAGACACATTTCACGTCAAATATATCTGCAAGATCACAAAAACTACGTTCGCGAGTTTGTGGATTTAGTCTCATGAAAAATTCTGAAAGACTTATATTGTTTAATTATGGTCACCTTTTTTTGACTTAGAACTACCCGCCAGACACTCAAACCAACCAGGTGTCCATATAGACAAAAGCAAGATGACCGATCGTTGACTGACAAGTCAAAACATTAAAAGAAACAATGGAGCATTATTCAGTGCCCGCTGGGTACCGTGATTCCAGAGCGGCCTACTTGATTCCTAAAATGAGGTTCAACAAGAGAATGGATTCTCGTCTTGGCAAGGGCACTTTTTCAAGATCGATTGACCATTGTCGTTCGATGCGATTTTGCCTGTTCTTTTCGACTGAAAGGCTTGTGGTAAAGTAAATGTTAAAATGACTTAGAAAAAAATTATTACAAACCTTTTTTTTTTAAGATATCGATATTGTAAAGTTTCGTTCATGTTAATACATACCTTCACATCTTTCACCTTTCCACCCAATAGAACACGAGCACTCGAAACTTGAACCTGAAACTGTACACTGGCCTTCATTGTGGCATGGATTGGGTAAGCACGGGTTCCTCTCTGAGTCATCGTGGGAAGAAGAAAACATCAAAGATACTTCAGCGGCCACAAACAATACTTTCGTAAGCAGGAGAACGCTCACGAAAAACATTGAATTCGCTACATAGGTTCTCGTTCAACACAACAACAAAAATCCATGAAGCATGCAGTAACTCGCTAAGGATGGCGAGATGTTCGGATACGGATTGCTAAACACTGGACATCCCACATGCTTGCTCACTAATGTTCTCTGATTACATCAGGACCTAAGAACGGCCTTTTTGTCTTATGAAACAGGTCAACAACCCGCCGATTAATTGAGAATCTACACAGGGGAGGTTTGAAGCAGGTGGGGTATTCAAGATCGGTGTGCTGTGAACTTAAAGTTCACGAGTTCTGTCGATGTAATTGGAGCAGCCATGGACCGCGTGACTTCATAAAGTTTTCAAGCATATAATCCAATTGTTCGCTGTTTATTTTGCTTCAAAAAACTTGATCACCAAATCAACCCCCTTATCCTTTCGTTCGCTCTTCTAGGTTAACAAGCAAATTGACTAATTGCAGTCAACGTATTGTTTCCAATTGAAGCGAAATTGCTTTAAGGACTCCTTATTGTTGAAGTGTCTTAAAACCGCGATTGAAAGCCTGTAGGAAATTGTTTCTACATCAAAGTGATTCAAAGGTCATAACAGACAGATACACCTGCAAAGACAATACTCTTAATGGGAAATCGACTTGCTAAATCGAAAATTTAAACAGTATCGAATTGGATAAAACAGGAAAAGGAAATAAGACCAAAAGAGAAAAACCATTGACTTGACATGTCATAACTTTGTCAATTGAATGTCAAAGCGCACAATATGGCCATACACGTAATCAGCAAACCTCTCGTTGTATTCATGACACTGTTCAATTTTACCTATGCTTTTTGAATTAGATTCAAAATAATACTTCACAATTAGCTCAAGTTGCTGAAAAAATGATTTATTTTTAAAGTCAGTCAGCGTCAAAATGCACTTGCAAATAGAAATGATTTTTACTTTAACCGGTGTTGGTTACGATTTTCTTTTCTCGAGGTGATCAAACGTTTAGGTGACGGCTAGATCAAGACAAATATTACCAAAACTCTTCGTCAAAGTTAACAAATGCGAACGGCGTCAAAGATAGCAAATTTTATTTGATTGGTTTCCGATCGGTTATATTATTTGGGCCACACATTTTTCATTTAAAGAAACTCAAAGCTGTATCTGCAACTAAGAGAAAAAAGATTCGGTATAGACAAATTCCGATAGTTAGAACCATGAAAGACAACACAAAACGTTTCCAGTTATGTGGTAACCATCAAGAGGTGCTGGTAAATAATGACAAAAGCATTGACATTTTCACACGTTTTAACCGGAAATCCATTCTTTAGTTGTACACTTGAAGGTCGTTTTCTTGCGTTTAATCTTTTTAGTGAGTTCACGTGAAGCTTTGCACGTATTACACGGCAAAGTTCAAAAGGCAAGCTCGAGTTCGCTGTTTCACGTAACTGCGATGCTGAACCTCTCTATAATGGGCTACCGATCGTTTTAGTTTACCCTGTTGATTTCGGTACACTTTGTATTTTTTCATTCTGCTCTTAGGTCATGTTTATGGATCAAGCTTTCAACCGGATGGTTCGTGTCTGGTAAGCACCCTGAGATTGAGGACGAGTGCATATGCTTTATACTTAGTTTGCACTTGCTACAGATAATTACCGTAACGATTCGATTTAGCGCCCTTCTTCCAATAAGCGCCCCCCTTTGAGTGTCGTTTTGTTAACCCTTTCATTCCCAGAGTCAATTATGGAGACATGTAGTGTAGCTCTAACTTTTGATTCTGTGGACAAAATCCTATGATGTGACCATTCAAATGAAACCTCTCCAGCAGTTCGTTTGCATGGTATCATTTGTTTTTCAATATTTTACAAAATGAAATTCGAGATTGTTCTTGAATTTTGAGTTTTGACACTCTTGGGAGTTAAAGGGTTAATAAGCGCCCCCTTTCTAATACGCGCTCCCACCCCAAATTAATTGTTCTTTTTAGCGCCCGTTATTCTAATAATAAGTGATTCATTGAACAAGGCATCACAAGATCAACCGCTGTCATTTAGCTTCCCTTAATTGGCAATATCGTACCGAATTACAAATGTGTAATTCTAAGTGCCTCGACAGTTATTTCAGTGTGAGAGCACAACTCCTTCAAACGCAAGATCTCTTTGAAGAGACATTGAGGTATAATAGCGAATTATATTCTGACTATGCGAACCATTGTTACTGTTGTTCTGACTACGCTACGCTATGCTTTTTCACGCTCGCATGTTTTTGTCAAAAAAGAAATATGCACCCCCCTCTCTGATAAGGGCGCCCTCTAAAGCTGCCAAAAGTAAATAAGCGCCCCAGGCGCTAAATCGAATCATTACGGTAAGTGACACATCTAGCCTGCGTAGAAAATAGGATACGATTCTATTGGTTAGCAAGAACGAGGAAGAAAGGAATGAGGGATAAGGGAACGTGACTGATTTGAAACTCAAAAGTCGCATTCGTACTCAATTCCTCGAACTAATGAGGGTGCTGAAGCACAGAGAGAGAGAGAGCCCGGCTGTGAGCAAGCAAAGGGAGTCTGGCTTAAAAGTCAATGCACCATAAGGAGAACAAAAACATTTGTATTAGAGGTCAGAGAGATTAAGCATAACATTTCTTCCTTCCCCCCCCCCCCCCCCCATCCCCGCAATAGACAATGGTGGTCAGGGCGGCCTTCCTACGACAGACGGCCAAGTGGCTTAAGTTAGAATTTTCGTTTTAGTTAGCATTGCGTTTTTCCATGCTTAATCTATTCTCTTCTTAAACTGTCAGTTATATGACTTATTACACGATAACCGTAATATACATATTTAAAGATCGCCTTTGTAAATGTATGTAGTGAAAATAAAACAATAAAAATGATTAATATATTCTCGGCAAACAGCAGTCATGACGTCTGCCGTTTGCAGTGTACACTATGGTTTATCTTTGTGTTATCCGTAACACAGACGGCTATATTTGGCTAACAGCATATGGTAATTCTAAAGAATACCTACCTTTACAGTTTTTTCCAGTGTAACCTTTTTTGCAAATACATTCAAAGGTTTCTCCGAGATTGACACAAGATCCTCCATTGTGACAAGGGTTTGGTAAGCAAACACCGCCTAAAAAAATAATTATTATTAGAATAAGCCGAGAAACGTCCACTTTGACTGCACTTATTTTCATTATATTCCCCGCCTGTACATGTTTTAAATTTCAGTTTTAGTTTCTGGCTATAGAGAAACTGTTTGACAACTAGCTGAAGATGATGAGATACCCACTATTCTTCAATTGTTATATCATGATTCCCTTGGAAAGGAACGATGTTTATTGTTCAGCAATATACTTTTTTCTCTTATTTACTCCATTTTTATTTTTACATACGTTTTATGAAGTTAACAAGAAGCTGTACACAGCTTGAACTCGTGGCGCCTTTAACTCATTGCAGCATTGATTCCCAAGTGATTTGAGTGCTTTTACAGAGAAACATAAGCTTAAAATTATATATAATCAAAGGCTCCTAAGAGCCAACCCGAGAAGAAGAAATGCTAACGCATAACGCGTAACGCGTAACGCAATATTGCCGTAAGCTTTAATACGTTTTCACACTGACACAGTTCGATATATATATATATATATATATTTTTTATATTAAACGTAAGGATTTTTGACGAACGAAAAAAAAAAAGTACATCACTTTCATAATGTCCAGTTCGAAAAAAGAAAAAAAAAAGAAAAAAAAAAGAGGACTTCATGGAGATTCGAACTCGGGCCGTCCGGGACTAAGCCACAAACGCAATCACTGCGCTGTCCAAGAGCTTACCACCTACCTACTAAATTTTATTATTTTAAACTAGATACGCATCAGAACGCGTGTTTAGGTTGCAAAATCCTTTTAGATCGATTTTAATGTTGCACTAAAAACTCCAAATGCGAAACATCTGTAAGCTTATTGTTGTCTATATTCGTTTACATCAAATTAATTATTGTTATCGTTGGATTCACGTTGAATTCCTGTTACGAAGCGTGTTCGTAACAAAGCATTTGCTCACTAAGTTTACAGCTGATGGAAGGAGCGAGTGAGTGAGTGAGTGAGTGAGAGAATGAATTTTATTTAAACACCCTTGCAGATAACCTGTTCATCATGCTTTCACGTATACACGGGTTTAAAAGTAAGACTACACTGCATTCACTAGATTCAGTAGCTGACACTTAAGCTCGACCCTGAGCTCGATCGCTAAGCAAATGGCAAGTTTAATATATAAAACACAGAACTTGCCAGAGCAAAAATCCCACAGGAATAAGCGGCGAACACAATATCAAACGGTCCTATCCATCCATGAACGCCTTGAATTGTCTTGAAAGTGTGCAGTTGTACGCAGTAGTTCTTTATCTTGCTTCTCGAGTACACGAACGGAGAGATTTTACGGTATGTATTTCATGGCCGAAAGCCATATAGTCGTCTATATAGACTTAAATATGCGTGCATAAATTTGCATGCGCTAATGTGACACGAAAAAAAAAAAACAAGAAAAGTCAACGCCGGATTTATAACTCGTGTGCTTCGCCACGAGTAACAAGATAAGAAAACAAATGGAGAATAGCAAGATATAGGTAAACTAATGATATGCCTCATAGCTAAATTAAAATTGTTTTTAAGAAAAAGAGAAAACACACCACTAAGAAAGGAATAGAAACATAGAAGTAACATTAGCTGTTACAAGATTGGTGAGACAGTGATTAATACTGAGCAAAATAGTATTGGTAAAAGGCTCTTTTGAACTGTTGTTTAGTTTGCTGTTTGCGTATGGATATTGGAATATCATTCCAGTAATAGCATCCAATAATTGTTGGACAAAATTTGCAATATACAATTAGCAATATAGTAAAAAGGTAAAGTCGCACTCGAGCCACGAATGGCCCACGCGGCCGGAGCTTAACCCGGTTTCTGTTAGCATGAAGCAACTAGGAATATTGCTACTCCCCCCTGGAAGGGATGCTAGTCCATCGCAGGGTTACCCCTAGCATTTTATCGCCGGTACCCATTTATACACCTGGGTGGAGAGAGACATTGTGGAGTAAAGTTTCTTGTCTAAAGAAACAACACGACGGCAGAGA
The DNA here is from genome assembly GCA_022457155.1 of Cladopsammia gracilis. Classification (NCBI taxonomy): domain Eukaryota; kingdom Metazoa; phylum Cnidaria; class Anthozoa; order Scleractinia; family Dendrophylliidae; genus Cladopsammia; species Cladopsammia gracilis. Next base: position 17,465 of record JAJGOT010000181.1, read on the forward strand.
CCAGGCTTCAAACCACCGACCTTCAGGTTGAAAGTCCGACGCGCTAACCACTAAACCATCGTGCCGCCCACACAATATACAAACACACATCTCACGAAGAAAGAGAAAGAATCTGGAGATCTTTTCCTCACTTTTCCGAAGTGATTTCGTAAAAAAATGAATCACTGGAATAAAAAATATCCAGGCAAATCGACCAGTTAGGCTACACACAAATCAAAATTTACTGGAGAAGAATGACGGCTGAGAAAAAAAAAAACATTTATCTATTAACCCTATTCGGCCTGGGCTTTTTTTGAGTTTCTGAGCCTGGGAAGGGCACATTGTGGCCCCCCTTCGTAACTTCAAGAACATTAAGGCTATGACAATGAAACCTAGAGGGTACATAGTACGCCCAAAACTGTCTCCTTTGCGGTCCGCATAATGGAACGATGACGTCATATGACGTAGTTATTAGGTAATTAGTTATGCAGCCGCCATCTTGGATCCGCCATCTTGGATTTCTGAATTTTTTCAAAACCTCTTAAAAACCGTCCAAATTCACCCAAAATTAATCAAAACCAATAAATAAACGCTAAATGACGTAAAAATATAAAAGTTACACCAATAAACATTGTTTTTCTTCATTCAAAGGTATAAATATGCAATTTTCAAAAAACATGCTGTCAAAATCTTGTTGCCATGGAAACATAAAGTCACGTGATCAAAAAATTGTCATATGAAATTGTTGCCAGATAAATTTTAGGAAAAGTCACGAAGTTTGATGGCGTTTGCATACATATTAAGGAAGTTATGAATGTTGAAAGTTAGCGCGGTCCCCCCCCCCCCCAGGCCGAAAGGGTTAACCCTATTTAGCCTAGACATTTTTCTACAGCCCGAAGGGAGGTGCTCCGCTTCGTAATTTCAGAGGGTATATGGTACGTCCAAAAGTGTTATACTCACAATACAGTTTCGAACGTTGCTGCAATGCTAAAGAATAAAAACGTTCGCAAAAACAGGGAGACCCAGAGGACAGAGATTATTATAATGTAAGAGCGTTAAAGGGAACCTCTACTGTTAAAACAAATTGACGTAAAAGTGTTGGAAATAAAGTTTTAATCTAAATTTTTCCAATAACAAGTGGAAATATAGTTTTTGTGCACACAGAAATTGGATATGTATATCGCCTGTAAATGTATTTTGTGTTTTCAAACTGAGTTATCCTGTGGGCCCCTGCAATCAGATATAAAACAAGAACAACAACTGTTCGAGTAGTGAAGTCGTGCTTAAGAAGCTTAAAGGGTCTTGTAAGTGCCCTAAGGTACGAGAATTTATTCAATATATTGTTATGATTTGTTGTACATGTACAGTCGCTTTTCCGGTCACACCAGGTGATCCGCCACGAACGTTACTACACTGTACGTCATTTGAAACCTTTAATCAGTCTTCGCAATCACTCGTTCATGAAATGTCAAATTTAACTACTTCCATTTATGACCATTTATCTGTTGCTCGAAAAGAAAGAAAACGAAATCGTTATCGAATGGAACTCTCGCCAAACCCAGCAATAACGTAAGTTCCTTTTACTTAATATATTTCGTTTCGTCATTTTCCTTTTTCTTATGTTGTAAATAAATCCAATCATTCGTGAGCTTGAAGTTGCTTATTAACTGATATGATGTCACTAACACTTCGCCTCAGGCTATAAACCATTTGATACACTGTATGACGTCACTAACACTTTGCCTCAGGCTATAAACCACTTGAAAAATCTCAACTTTCAATTTTCACAGGCCATTTTATAGAGTCGGTCGCCTTGGCTAAGAGCCAAGGCACGACTCAATAAGATACTTGTCATGAGTAGAGTTCGGATATCCTTTTGATATTATCTTATATTTACAACTCTAAAACTTTGTGTCTTCCGGCGTCAACTTCAGTCTGATGATACTGAATCTGTGAGCAGATTGAGTTAAATACACCTGTAGTATTAAGCCGATGAACAACTTAGTAAAAACCATTCGATTGTTTAATGTTAGTTTATTAGTTAGTCTGCATAACAGGACTTCAAGCTCAACAAAGGAAAACACAAATTCTGTATTCTCAGAGAGTATATTACTTTTACATAGGTGACCTGTGCAAAAAGCTCAAAACTTGATGGGCGTACTGTTATAATTATTAGTTAACCAAAGAAGCAATGTTCATTTTTTTTATTTCAAGAATAACTCTGTGAGTATGATTTACCTTATCTTGGCCTTTTAAAAAGAAAAACACGAAAAACAATGTTTGTGATTTTTCTCAACCTGGGTGTCCTGTGGTAAAAGCTAACAATTTTAAAAGCCTTATTTTGACAAGTTTTGGGAGATTTTTAGTATGTTGCTAAGTGGACCACCCTTAAATAAATGGGTGTAAAAATTTTTTTTTGATGATAACCATCAAAATCTCGTGAATTGACTGGACTATATATAGAAGGTGTTTAAACTTTTGCGTCTGTGAATAAAACCCCAAAGTATGACCATTCAAATGATGTGCGTCTCTGAGCTGTAAAAATGGGCACTAGCAAATTATTCAGCTAAATTGTCAAAATTATGAATGAAGATCCCACATCATAGACTCTTATCCAGCACAGGATAGTAGAATTGTAGTTTCAGTCAGGGTTGGAGAGTGGGTATGCTGTCATTTATCTATCTAGAACGTTTGGTTTAATCAACTCAGATGAGAAATTAAATTCTCAAACTCATTAATAATTCATGACGAGAACACAAAGGAAATCACTACCGTGAAGGAGGTTTTGAAATCGTTTCTTAATTTGCATAGATTTTGGCGATTTTATTCTTTCGTTTTCTCCGCATTTAACGATCAGTTTGAGAAGCTACAATCTTCGACAATATTTTTGGGACACTCTTACGTTTTCTTAACCGTAAAGTGAGAATCTTGCTAAATCCCCCTCCTCCCCCCATGACAATGTTGATTTCGGCGCTTAAAACTGGTTTCCTCCAAACAACATTGTCCGAGGGGGGGAGGGGATCCTTTTTATAAACCCTGTGGCCGAAATGTTTTATAATTCTTGAAGAAATATTTAGGAGGGTGGTTTTATTGAAGTGTCCCAAAGACTTTTGTCGGTGATTGTATATCAAACACTCGAAACAGTGTTTCATCAGATTTCCAAACACCTTGAAGTGGTTTAAAAAAACTCGGCTGCGCCTCGTTTTTCCAATCCACTTCTCGGTGTTTGGAAATCTGATGAAACACTGTTCCTCGTGTTTGATATATTACTTAACCACCGTTAAAAGATTCAAAAGCTGACGTTTTTTAAAAGTGCTAGTCCTTAGCCACATTCGGTCTGACAAAGGAATAGCGCTTCAATCGCCAGGATTTTTATCTCTGTTCGATTCCAGTTTAGTTCAACTCAGTATGTTGATGAAACGGAATTTTAGTTTTTCAACCACGTAGCGCCAAGAAACTAAACCCTGTGTCCATTTATCTATGTAGCATTTAACCCTTTAACTCCCAAGAGTGCCAAACAATAAAATTCAAGGAAAATCCCAAATCTCATTTTGTAGAATATTGAAAAACAAATGGTATCATGCAAAAGTACTGCCGAAGAGGTTTCATTTGAATGGTCACACCATAGGATTTCATCAACAGACTCAAAAGTTAGAACTAATGGTACCATGCAAGAGTACTGCCGAAGAGGTTTCATTTGAATGGTCACACCATAGGATTTCATCAACAGACTCAAAAGTTAGAGCAAATGGTACCATGCAAGAGTACTGCTGAAGAGGTTTCATTTGAATGGTCACACCATAGGATTTCGTCCACAGACTCAAAAGTTAGAACAAATGGTACCATGCAAAGGTACTGCTGAAGAGGTTTCATTTGAATGGTCACATCATAGGATTTCATCGTCAGACTCTAAAGTTATAACTACACTACATGTCTTCATAATTGACTCTGGGAGTGAAAGGGTTAATTCTGTTACCATGGAAATCGCTTTATGTTCTTAAAACAGGTACATCGAATAAAGAGCAGTCATCCTAAACGGAGGGCGGATCACTTTTGCAGGTGCTGTATTGATGTTAAAATCAAGTAAAAATCTAGGATACGTTTATATCCTTTAAGGTTATAAGAATTTTTTTAAAAAGCTAGTCACCCTTAACGGTGGGCGGATCAGTTTTTCAGGTGCTGTATTTATGTCGTGTAATATTTCAAAATTAAAATCAAGTTGAAATCAAGGATACGTTTATACTCTTTAAGTTTATCGGGAATTTGTTTTGAAAGCAAGTTCCATTAAGAAGATAAAATGTCCTGACGAAGTAATATTACTTAATGTTTAGAGTCTTCCGTGTTAAGTTACATAACCAGTACATGACAGTTGAATCGCCAGTAATCGGTTGGTCACGGTATGTTCACAATCTGACTATACCATTTAAAATGACACAAGTTGAATATCGTCATGACAATTGGAAAGCAATACACCTTCCTAATGTGTTGTAAATATGAATAAAAGTGGCCTATTTCCATTTTTTTCCATTTTTTGGAGCCAAAGTATTGATAACATCGCAATACAACACAAGTAACTGATGTTCATGATTCAAAGGACAACGATTTAAAGAGGTGTTACGGAAGGATCCATTCTTTCCTCAACCTAAGCAAAACTATTGTAATTAATGATTTTCTTTTTTGAAAAATGCCATTTCAAAAGCTGAAACAAAACTTATCAATTGCAATTTCATTGATTAACTGAAGTAAGTCACGAAACTGAAATTTTAAAAAAACTGTACTAAGTCTTAAGATACTGTGTTTGATGAATTGTTATCATTTCCCATGACCGACCATCTTTGATCTTTCATAGAACGCCAACGCAAATCGAATCACTCGATTTTCTTTTTGTTACCTAGGGAACCTCCAGTACTTAACTTGACTTCTTCGATTTCGGCAAATTTTAATTAGAAACAAACAATTCCAAAGACTCACCTAATTCATCCAGGTCAGCTTCACCATCGTCCGACATGTCACTCATGCCCTGCTCCGCATTGTTTAACTGGAGAAGGGCTGGTAGGTTCAGTCCATTTCCTATTATCTCCTGTGGTTCGAGGTTTGGCTTAATTGGAATGGAGTCGTATTTTAATCTGTTAGGTCTCTTAAAAACGTGAACGTCCGTTGCCATACCCCCTGCTCCATTTACGGGCAGTTGCAATCGATTTCGATACAGACTTAAAGCAGGTAGTAGTCTAGCAAGCTGAAGACCGTATGGCAGTCTTAGGGCTGCTGCGTTTTGAATTAATCCACCCGTCGCAGGAACCAAACCACGATATTGTGGAAGTTGCTGCAAAGCCGGAGCTTGTTGATAACCGAGCGAAGTAAGCCTTGTTCCATAAGGCACTACAACAGGGTTGAGGCCGAGAGCGGCACGGTTAAGTCCTGCTAGAGCAGCCAGTGGAATTCCGCGGTTCTTCCTTGTTTTGACCACGGGGTTACTTGTTAATTGTTTTGCATTCTTACTGAACTTGTTGTTTTCATGTACAGTCCGATTCTTCGGGACAATGTTCGTTGTTTTCGTAGCGTTTCGTCCTCCTCCATGTTTTTGTTTAGCGTCGTGTGCGATGACTTGTTGAATAGTAATTATAAAAACAATTACAAGGAACAGACGGACCAACCCTAAGAACATTGTCGACGATCATAGCCAAATACACATTACTTTCCCTGGCTGGTTTAACCCATTCTGGTATCGTAAAACCTCAAATCTAAGCTGGTTTTTTTCCAGACCAAGAAAATAGCACGACCTGGATATTCACTTCGTTACAAATCTCAGTTTCCAGTAATAATAAATTAACCGGTTTTCGGTTACATCATCTCCTAATAGATGCTTCGCGGATGACGTAAAACGTTAGAGATCTGAAGAGTTTTCACAGTACGAAATAGAAAATAATAATTTGCTAGTATCATTTAAAGAGTTTTTCTTCAAACGGAAGTGAAAACAGCTATATTTTAACATTTAGCGTTTTAATCTTTTCTATAAACTTTGACACTACCTGCTCTTTAACCTGCTGTGGATCGGTGAAGCCCGCTTATTGTGATTCATCTTAACCGTGTCATGTTACTAACTTGGGGTTTTCCAATTGGTCAAATGTGTCGTAATATGTCAGGTCTTCTTTGCGGTTTTGTGTAGAAATCGACCTTTATTTTTGTATTTAAATTTTCTATCTCTCAGTTATTGGTGTGGAGTACTTAGTTATTTCTTGAAAACATCAGTTTGACTATGAATTTGTTCCGCTTGACATTATATTCTCCTTCGAGCGTAACTATGTATCTATTTTGAGCAAACAGTGCTCACAGACTGGAACAATTGAAGTATTGCTGGAATTTAGATCAGGATGTACGTTCTATTTACAGAGAAAAATCAGGCAGCGGACTTAGTTTGTAAATACTTGGCATTTCTTGGGCAAGTTAAACAAGGATTGCTGTCGATGCAATTAGCACAAGCGATTTCCAAATTTAACGTTTTATTTAAAGCTCTTTAATGATTTGCATATTGCAATTTCACGGATGTTTTGCTTGCTCAATAGACTATCAAAAACTTATTCGTCCGTGGAATACATGGGGCACTTGTATTGGGTAAACAATCGGTAAAATCTACACATAAAAGTACTACGGCTTTTAATTTTAAGGTCGCCTCCTTAGTATGCTTCCTCAATTCTCTTCCTCAGTACGCATCAATAAAAATTAAACAAAATGACAGGGGGATAGGAAGCCCACCCTTTCAAAATGGCTTTTGTTGTTATAGTGACATTCATCTGGAAAATGGCCGGAAAACACAAAATTTGATAACTAAGCTAGCTCGCAACTCGCTTTACAACCTAATTTTATAGCGTCCAATGCCAGATATATAAACAGGGATAGTAGTTTAAATCTGTTCCCAAAGAGTGCATGAAGATTTCGCAAGGAAGTAAAACATTCTTTCTATCCCACGCGAGTAGAAATAACTTAACACTTTAACTACCAACAGTACCAAAAATCATAATTCAAGAAAAAATTCGAAATTTCATTATGTAAAATATTGAAAAATAAATGGTGCCATGCAAAAGTACTGCTGAAGAGGTTTCATTTAAATGGTCACATCACAGGATTTCGTCGACAGACTCGAAAGTTAGAACTACACTACATGTCTCCATAATTGACACTGGAAGTGACAGGGTTAAGGGGCTTTTTCTCGCCGACCTGTAAAGGCTAGGTACACAAAACACTGGCAAGGACTGGAAAGTTGCAGAACTGTCCTTCTGGTCGCTTTGTTGTTATCTAAACTCTGGTGATGAACCTTGGAGAACTACAAAGACGACACCGCAGGCGCCGCAATTTACTTTACTGTACTCAATCGTATGTCTATGTTCACACGCTATGATAATTTAAAGAAACGCAGTGCACTACTACAATATGTGCATGGTTAAGGTCAGAAACGCTAACAAAAACATGCAAGTTTGTGAGACTCATTATCAAAACCTTATATCATGGGAGATTGTAATTATTTTAAGGAAACCATCATCATCATCATCATCCTAACTGAGTTTAAGTGGCACATAGGGCCGAAATAGAAGTGAAATATCCGAGTGAAGAGCCATCCGACTAGTTAAGGCCTTTTTAAACATTTTAGCTAGTGTATTGAATACACTGGTCATTCAAAAATATTTAGTTTTTCATTAAAAAAATATATTATTGTACATTCTTTAAATGCTTTTAAGAATTATATAATGTTAATGTTGACGCAATTGGCTAAATACAAACAGTAGAACGCTTTTAATATAACCGCCAACGGGTCATGCAGTGTTGGTTGGCCGTAGTTTTTAGATGTGGAAATGGCAGCATGAGGTCTAGTTCGGTCAATAAACCGATGCTGTAATAGCAAGGTGGCAATATTGACAATTGAAGGGTTGGTGCTAGGGTGGCGCTACACTGTTCCTCCTATCCAAATGACCAAGCTTGGATTATCTGCTCCCTTAAGTTCCAATTCCAATCTAATTCCAAATTCAGATTCCAAATGAGCTGAAAACATAAAATCACGGGATATGTGTGCGTATTCGCTTTAAGTATAGAAAGGTTGCAGTATTCAAGTGTATACACCTCATCGAAAAAACGTTGTCAGGTGAAAGGTTATTATTATTATTATTATTATTATTATTATTATTATTATTATTGTTATTATTATTAGGTATAAACCGTGAAAGATATGACCGGATAGTTTTCTTGAAAACGGAAAAAATATATTATGTTCTCAGATGATTGCACATTATTACAACAAGCTATGAAATAAATCGTCCCGTCTTGAATACTATAATAAATGGATGTTAGCAAGGCTTATTTGCCTTGGTCCCATAATTTAATTGTGTCGTATCCTTTATTTTTTTCCCGACCTTTCTTCAGTTAGGTGCATAAAGCGTAAGTGAAAAGACGGAAAGCAGTGTTGTAAAGAAGCGATTTGCGCGTTGAATACTACTTGAATAATATCATATAAAACAAAATCAAGAGATCTTTTGTATTTAATTTGTCATTTCAAAATAAACAAGCAAAGGCTATCTAAAGAACATTTAACTTTTGCGGCAGATTTGTTTTGAAAACCTCAATGCAAATAGGACAAATAGTGATATAGTAAACAAATAATTTATCTATTAAGAAGCAAGACATACATGTCTTTTCAGTCGCGATAGATAAGACGTACATATATGTATAATTTGAAGAATAGCATCCTTCCAAGGTTTTGAATTTTCTTTGCGTCTAAGCACGCTCAAAATAAAAGTTGCAGTTATACCAAAATTTCGTTGGAAAAAATATTAAAAAAACAAAACCATGCAAAATACTTTTCGAGAGCACTCATTTGAACGGTCACAGTTTATATAGGTCACAGGGAAAGCACTGCTCGGCCAGCTTGAATTAATACCAAACTTTAAGATTTTACACCGTGAAATATTTATGCCAGAGTTAAAACAACCTTACAAGAACTAATAAGTTTTTTCTCGGGGTAAAAATATTAACAATAAACACCCAGAACAGAATTAGCATCAGTTGTCCCCTTTTATTAAATTAAATATTGACTACTAGACCATCTAGACATTATGATATTTCAAAGTACTAAAATAATCTTTTACAGACGTTTCCATGGTAGATAGCAAGTCTTGCATAGCGGGTACACAAGCAAACTCAACCAAACGCGGTTACAGGTTGGTTGGTTTGACACTGGCTGTCATCGGGGTGGATTTGTGAATGAAATTAACCAAAATCAAATTCAAAATTTAAGATAAATTAGCAATTTACAACATTTGTAAAATACTGAAAAAAGATACCACTGGAAAATACTGCTAGAGGGCTTTCATTTGAGTGGTTTTAACGAAGGGTTTTAGCCACAGACTAAAACGTTAGAACTACATGGCACTACTCAATGTTTAACTGTGGTAAATGAAAGGGTTCACATATAATTGCCATTACACTTAAGGTGGCTGAATACAGTTTCACAGACAGTACCTATGCGTCATTCATTGTCATTTTAAAACCACTAACGTCTGGGCGCCCAAAATTGGTGTGGCATACGATTAAGCAACAAGCTATATATTTTGATGTTTTTGTTGAGCTTTTAAGGTGTTTCCATGGCAACACGGTGGATTGTAAATCAGCCTGCAATATTTGGTTTCGTTTATTTTCAGAAAATCCAGTCGTTAGATTTTGGTCCATCATTTGTCTACAGTAAACTCGTTAAAATATTCGCATGTTAATACTGGTCTTAATTTTGACAGAGGGATCTTCCGTAATTTGTGGTTTAATATGTTTGCGCTTTGTAATACTCTCCTTTGTTGGATTTCAAATGTTTGATGGCAGATGAGTTCGGCATATTAGGAACTATTATTGTGCCAAATTTCGTGAAATTCTAATGAGTGGTTCCGTAGAAATCAGCACGTTTCCCAGGAAAGTCACTAAAACATCCAGTCACAATTTTTTGGTCAACTGCGCATGCGTTGCATTTGACTGGGTTCTAAGATCCAAGGACAAAAACGACCAAAAAGGTAGTGTATTTCTTAAATAGTTCTATAAATTATCTATTGATTCCACAAACATTTTTACGAACAACAAATTGTTTGATTTTAGGACGAAAAACAACTCTTTCGCTATCCACGCTAAACAAAATAAAATGATCGCTGAATAGGCGCCACGTTTGTTTTTCTCAAAACTCTGAACTCACGTAAGCAGCTGAAAATGAAGAGCGCGTGTAAACTGTGTTCAGCCACCTTAAGGTATAGGTGGTTTGACAATCTTTAGTTTTCGTGATTTTACGTGCTCGCATTACGAGAAATAACCTAATAATTTTCTGAAAGTTTCATAAATTTAGAATCACTGTATCTCTTTGCAGACGACGATCGAATAGTATCCCATGATGCATCCTGCTTCATCTTATATTATCACTGCGTATGTGACGTCATCAGTATTCTTCAGCTCGCGCGAAGTGAACGTCGCAGTGCTCACTATGGAGTGTTTACAAACAAATTTGGGTTCTACAGTACATCCAGTGTGTTTCAAAGGAGAATTTCAGCTCACTTTGACGGGTTTTCCGTGTGTTTTGCTAATCTGTAGAGAAGTACATGTCAGTTTTGTGGAAACGATCGGATGGATGAACGAAGAAGAGCTGTCGTCCCCGTGACATTTGACAGCACTCACATTAAATCACGTACTGAGAAATGAACTGATCTAAAGCATCGAATAATTCCTATTAAGCGACTACTACTGATCTTGCAACTCTTTCAAATTGAGCCAAAGAAACTCTATTGTTACGCTAAGAGCTAGCAAACACTGAAATAACGGCGTAACTAAATATTCTAAACGGCTCTGGAAAACGTAAATTCCTCCTGTAAGTGTCAATATCGCAGCGAGAGCTTTTGTCCTAAGATAAAAAAGAACAACATTTAGAACAACAGGCCTGTTATACCTTTATTTTGATCTGAATGGAAAAATCTCTCAGACACGTACTTGGGGTAGACTTATTCTAAAGCTGGGCTAAAACGCTTTCAGCGACGAGCAGGATTTTTGCTAGGCCTGTCACCTTTTATAACAACACACATTCACACGCGTGGCATTGAAATGTGATCGAATATACAAAATTTCAGTCATCTTTGGCCGCTCAAAAAGTCTTAAAAATGCGGGTACTTATCGGTACTTCTTTGTCTGTACAATAATCAGTACTTCATTTTAGTAGCGTGAAGCCCATATTTGGAAGACATCAACACACAATCCAAAAAATTGTGAATATTCATAACCTAGTTGCGGGTCACTGAACACTTTGTGACGCGAAGGCTCCGTAGAACAAAAACAAAACAAACGTTTTTTAACGGAAGCTGCGCTCTTGAACCATTACAAATCAAAGAGATCATGTCAAATAACAAAATAATACAGTTTTCTTACCTTTTACTGGAACAGAAACAAGAAAAAAGCCGTCTAGAAAACGGCGTTATTTCGCACAGGAATCCACCATAACTGCGATATTGCGTGATGCGCCTGGAAAAATGCATCATGGGATGCCATTCGATCGTCGTCTGATCTCTTTGTAAATTTTAAAAAACTAAACCTCTAACAAATTTAAAGAAAGAAGCCAGGTTCACCACTGAGCCTAAATCCCGTTCGTTCACGCGCTCCTTTTAATCAATTAAGCTGAAATTTGGCAGAAATAATCAGAATTCGACGCAATCTCATGCAGCCGGCGCCAAGCGCCGGAAAACTGTACTCTTGCAAGCAAGTCAAGATAGGTTTCGATTTTATCCCTGATTGGTTGACAAAGTTGGCGCAAGATATTTCAAGTAAGGAATCAGAGAATTAACTCTGTGTGTAAATTATAGAGCTAAGGTAAACCCATAAATTTCCCTGTACTGAGCGTTAGCCCTAGTAAGGAAATGAGGGACCACACGAAGGAAAGAAAAAATCTTTGACCTCGGTGGGATTCGAACCCACGACCTCCGGATTAGATCTTCCGTCGCTCTACCGCTTGAGCCACGAGGCCGTACGGGAGCAGATCGTCGGTTATAAGGTGGTAATTCGTAGCAATGAGAATGTGAAGGGTACAAATAAATGTTGAGCCACGTAGCACTGGTAATGCAAGTAAGGAATCAGAGAATTAACTCTGTGTGTAAATTATAGTGCTTATTCAGCCAACTATAAAGCGTGGCTATTCAAAACCAAGCAATAATTATTGCGAAATTATTTTCGACACTCAATTAAAAACCACTGCTGATTTGGGTTAAGCCTGCTTAGCTGATGGACTCTTCCAAGGCAGGGCAAAGTTAATGATTACGAGCAGTGGATCGAAAATGCGAATTGGATGACGTTAACAATCTCCTCTCGGATTCTTCCAACATCCCGTGTTGCTTACTGAGCCGACAATTGCAAACCATAGATTTGAGAGAATAATGCCAATGACGACTATATAGGACCAGGCCACATGCGTCTCGAGAAGGGTGAAAGAACTCACATAGACTTTCTTTCCTTGGCGATAAGCGCTTCACCTGAATATCATATGATAACAAATTACATTTCGCCATTTTTTAAAGGTTTGATTCTCTAAAAAATATCTTTAATTGCAGCATTCTCCTCAATGATAATCGATTTGGTATTCAGAAAATAACACTAAGAATTGTGTTTTCGTGCTTTATTATGGAAATTTGAAATCGCTAAATATAGGTAAGCATTGGAAACTGGTCAAATTATTACCCGATAATAATTAATCGAACGGTTTTAAAACGTGCTCGTGTTACACACGCATGATACAACACGCGTACTAAATTTATATTGTAGTCTTACGGACCTACAAGCAGTTGCAAAAAGGTTGAGACACTTTCCAAAAAAAGTGTTCATTCCGTATAAAAGCGACCGCGTAACACAAATCAAAACAATGCAATGTGCTACTGACCCCCCTCCCCCTTCCAATGTTGATGACTGTCAGTTTGAATGGCATTTCTGATCTGGTACAACATTGATAAGGGGGGAGGGGGTGCGGAGTTGTTGAAAACCATGTTACCCTCGAAATATTCACTGCAGTACACAATGTCTCAACTCTTTTTGCAATTGCTTGTAGGTTGTTTGTTTTATTGAACTATTTTTACTGTTTTCAATGCAAACAACTCTTCTTCACTTTTAACTTATCACAATTATTTATTATTTACTATCTGTATTATTATTATTATTATTATTATTATTATTATTGTTTAATACTTTCTTTGGTGGGAGCTAGAAATTCATTGGGATGATTCCTTTGTCGTCAAATATTTATGATGATTATAATAATTATGGCATGCAAAGCTGATTTCTTTTAACATTTATAAAGAGTAAATAGCCAACTTTGAGTATATAGGTGTTTGCCGCATAGGTTTAATAAATGTAATGTACCTTGTGGAGAAGAATATAGCAAGGATTATCATCTATGATACATTTTCTTGATTTGCCATCATATTGCACAGCTCAAATGGATATGGCTATTGGGCATCAATTTAGGGGGAAGACCTAAATTGGAATCCATTGAGGATCCCGGCCTGAAAATGAATATATTATTCAGAAAATTTGTCTTACAAATTTGGGAAAATTTACATGGTTAGGTCAAACAATGGGTGGGAAAATCGTGTATTTAGGACTGGAAATAGGTTAGGGTTTCACTAGACAGGCCACACTCTTTAAAAAATTCTTTTGTAGAATAACCCCACGAGTCTAGAAAAGCCTAATTATTTTTGCTTGAAGTAATTTTTTGAAATAACTTGAAACATTTATACCATTTAAAGACCAAAATGTTTCCATGTTTTAATCCTTAACACGGTGAGAATATCGACAGTTTTGAATACAAATTGACCTTTTTATTTTGATCAAAATTGCATATGCGACCAATAAATACATTCCTCGTATTTACTGTTCTTGACTGATTGTTAGTAAGTTATGGTTGCGTTCCTTTTAACCAATCTAAATCCGGATTCTGCTATCGAAAATCATAGACTGCAGATTGTTTCAGATTGTGTGCTCCATTTGGCGATCCGGCTAATTTTATATCAATAGCACGTGGTCGTTGAAAACCCGCAAACAAACAAATAAACAACCAAACAAACAAAGAGACGCCCTTCGCAGAGGGGCCTGAAGAGGATGAAGGGAACGGATCGATCTGTTTTATGGATTTTTGTTCCAGCTAACATGAAAATCCAAACAATCTGGATTACCGAAATCTTAAAGCGTATTGGATATAAGGAACGCTACCTATACTTTTTTGCATTAGTTTTCTCCAGGTGTTATACATAATTTATCGAATCACTCATTATTAAAAGTACCACTGAATTAGAATACGAGAAGGGGATGATTTGTCTTTAGGATTAAACCTCGCTTCATGTGATTTACATCCTGTGTGTATAAAGTTAAACAAATACGTCAATTCAAAGCCACTAAACAAGTGCTTTCATTTAAAGCTATTTGCTAATGAATATTGCACTTTTGCAGCTTGTTGAAACGGTGAGAGATGAAACGGTGAATACATAAGCTAGTCGCTGCATGGACTGCTCTGTCCCAATTCGATCCCATAATTATTTATCTGAAGCTACATTCATAAATTTAAGTTTAGAGGCCATTGTTTTTTTCTTCCTCATTCCATTCAAGTATTTCATTTTATCCTGCAAACGTGGCGCTTGACGTCCTTTTAAGTCAGTTGTTTCTTTTTCTCGCAAGCAACAGTCGTGATGGCAATAGTACAGACAGTTATATGGCCTGCATTCCGTAGGACAGGGCACTTTAATAGTGTAGGTTGATGGGGCATCTACCTGAAATGGCCTTTTAAAACCAGTAACATGTTGGGAAGAGACCCTGCAGCAAGTCTCGTCGCAATTAGGATAACACGATCGCGAACAACCGGGATGGCATAAGGCGATCGGTGGTGGCAAAGGAAACGATAGAGTAACTGGGGCTGGTTCTTTGTGTCTTCTTGTGGGATTTTTGGTTTGAATGTTAACGTCTGAGGTATGTTTGTTCAGGTAAGCACTGCAGCAACTAATCGTGCAAGCGGGAAAGCATTCCGAAATGCAATTACCTGGACAAAGGGGTGCATTACTTTGAGCTTCAGAAATAGCTGTCGAACTTGGTGATAGTGGTGACGATAAAGAACCAGTACAACATCTCACTGGACATGAAGGTGTACAGTTGTTTTGACAAATTGATGGACAATTCTGGTTGGAAGGTGCTGGTGTCTTGGAAAAGAAATTACTGTATGACTGTTTAACTTTCTGTTGCGCTGTTTTTGGTTTAATGGATGGCAGCAGTTCGCCTCTTCGGCAACAGTTTTCCAAGCAATGCGGGTAACAATAGGCTGGGCAATTAGGCGTGCAAGCAGCAGGTGGCTTAGCTGGTGAAAGTTGAGGTGGAGTAATCGGGGAGGATTTTGCTATTTTGATTGGCTCCGTCGGATGGTGTTCCAGCACTAATGGCCTTTTATTGTTCGAGCAACAGTGCGCTGGACAACTGTTCGAGCAGAACCAGGAACATGATGGAAGACACTTTAACGGCGTACCGACCTTACCCAAAACTGTATCATTTTGTTTTTCGTGACAGCATTTTGGAGGACACACATGTAAACATGTTTTGTTGCAGTATCCCGGGCAATCATTTGGTTTTTCTGCAATGCCAACTTCCTTGAATTTTATATGGTTTTCTGTGCTTATACTCTTGGGTTTTGTAGGATGAATTATTTTAACTTTATGGTCGTCAAATTTCAAAGGATACTTCTTATGTTTGGAATTATAAAGATTTCCATACATACTGTACATCATATTTAAAAAGTTCATCATCCCGAACCAGCTCATTGCGTTTCCGAAAAAGTCGGCGCTATTTTTGCTTTCGCTTTTGAGGTGTTGAAAATTAGCATCTGTTAAAGCCATTGAAGAAGAGTTTCTCTCGCAGCAAATTGGCGGGCACTTTGAGTCACATTTGGTCTTGCACGCGCTAGGGCAAAATTTCTCTGCCATTGTTTTCATAAAGGTCTCTTGCACTTTGGGATTTATCATGGGAAAAGGATTCTTTGTTCCGTGGAGATAGCAGCAGGTTTTAGGACATGATGGGTGACAGTGTTCCATGCAAATAACAGGACATTTTCCTAGACAGCATCTAACAGGGCAAGTGTCTCGACACTCAGTTTTACACTGATCAGGGCATCCTTCTTCTCCCAAGAGGGGTTTCGCTTGCGGTTGTGAAACCGAAAATCCACCAGCAGGATCTTTCAAGGTGATAGCTTCCAGATTGGAGGCATCTGTATTACCAGGACGCTTCTGAAAGTCTGGCGCAAAGTTTGCGATAGCTTCACCCACTTCTACTATGGGTTTAAGAACAACTTCTGTTGGATGGGGACCGTTTTTCGGTTTTGAAGGAGGAGCATTGGGTGAGTCGTTTATTTGCTGGGGATTGCCGCTATCGTAATGCATCTTTAGAACCGGATGATGTTTACAGCAGTTTGGTGGGCATCTGTAATGGCACCTTGTAGCGCATTGAATGGGGCAATTTCTATGCGTTATCTTGTATGCTATAAGAAAGAAAATATAAATTCAAGTTTACAGTGTAAGTAAATTTTGCGGGAAAACACTTTTGTCCCTGTTTAACATGCATTTGTAAAGAAAAAGTAACAGAAAGAAAGGAAGAGCAGAATAAATTAGGCACAGTTAAGTCCATATTCGCGCACATGTACATGTCGGTTTCTATTATCCATGGGGGCCGGCGCTTATGTCCGCAGTCACCAGCTGCATAGTCCCCCTGCATGACCTAGGTACTTGGTGTATCCCTGATCATTATGTACGGTACTTCACGTATCCCTTATTGTAATGTATTTAGATATATTGCAGTGTAATTTATGGTCGGATTACAGTATCTAGGGTTGAAGCACTGATTTTAGTATTTAGGGTTAAGCACTGATTCCAGTATTTCCAGTGTATCGAAAGGGTTAGTTCTTATATATGGTCTGGTCTAGCAGCATATTATCTTATATCCCTTAAAAATTACAGATTCCGGCAGCTAGTCCTCGGTGGTGTAGTGGATAGTATGCATGGAGCAGATCATACGGCCCGGGTTCGATTACCTATTCTGCTGTTTTTATCTTCTTTTTCTACTGAAATAAAAACTAAGTGTTTAAATACAAAATAATAAGGGATACACCAAGTACATACCCTGCATGAAATGGTACTATATCCCGATCCAATGTAAGGTTTATCAGCACATCCCTCCTCCAAACGTTATGCGTTTGGGGAAAGGGCAAAATATCATTGCAAATTTGCCCGATTATTCACCTAGATAGTAAGCGGCCAGGTGGAGCAAATTGTCTGGTCCAAGGATACATTGGGGATGAAAATTAATGGATGTTTCTTGGTGTTGCGGAAGCCATTGTTGGTTAGCTTTTGTGTTGTGATGTGGGTATTGTTCAGTGTCTTTTGAATCTTTTGTTCTACGTCGTTTGGTGATCACACCATCCGCAACACCAAGAAACTATCAAATTAATCACCACTTGAACAAGTGCCCTTAGTACTAACAAACGGATGCCGTACTGTATGCGAACTTCATTTTGGGGTAAGTTTTAATGAATAGTGACAAACAAATAGTTAATATAATTACATACGTGCGCACTCATATCCATTGAAGTAATGATGATGATCGCATAAACAAAATCCCTTAATGCATTTTCCGTGTTGCTTGCAACCGGGTAGACATGTGTCGGCTGCGTAAATTAAGGGAAAAATAACAAACGTTTAGACATCTAACTATCTTAATTTTTCTCTTGTACATGTACATATATGTATAGCAAACAAACAATTCTGAACGAATGAAAAAAATAACAAGTAAACTTTGCGAGTAAAACCCAGGGCTCAACAACACTCAACGTGCTGAATGATTTATTCCAACGGCAGGCGCCCTGTTAGGGCTCTGTCAGTCTCCATGCCATTTTCATCCCCCCCCCCCCCATCCCCCCTGATTCACTTCGCGCCAACCATCAAACTGCCCAGTGCCATTAGTCTTAAATTAAAGCGCTTAATAGCCTTGTTCTATAATACGGCCATTTTACAGTTTATCAAGCACTTACGGCGACAGTCGAGCCCATCACCAGTGTAGCCGCTCTTACAAATGCATTCTCTGTTGATACATTTAGCATTGTAGTGGCATTCTTCTTTGCATTCATTTGGTGGAGACTGTTCATCTGAAACAGAAACGTGATCTAAAAGGGAAGAGGAACCAATAATTATGTAACACTGATTTACAAAGAAATAAGAGGCCACCATGGTATTTTGGAATTAGCGATATATCACAAGCAGACAGGAAAGTTTATTTATGGCTGAAAAATTACATTTTACTAGCTTTGATGAAACTATGTTAGCGATTGAATCAGAGCAATGCTTTAAACAACCATTTTCAGTAACCACGACCACCTTTCCTCAGTGAACCCGGTATAAGTTTTCGTTCAGATGTGAACAAGGTTAAACAAAAACTCTCAGTTAATTAAACACATATTATTTTCAATTCTTGTTTGCATGGTAACGTTAGTAACTTGTAAAATGTGGCTGGACACGAAATTACAGCTAGGTTTTCATTTTTGTGTCCTTTAGCCGGCATTAGATGCTACAGTAGTATACCCTGTGTCTTAATATGTGCTACTGGTATAAAACAATTGTGGCGGGTTTAGCTTACGAAAACAGCATTAAATCAATGCGTTTAAGCATCATCGATAACATCCGTTTTCTATCATGATTACCACACATGAAAATGTGTACGCTATTATTTTCCCACAATTTACTTCTTCGGCTCAAACGTTAATTTGCAACTTGATATAATTTGTTAAAACCAAATTTGTACAAGGGTTTAAAAAAAGGAAGAGTATTCCAAGAAGATAAGTGGAATGGTTTCACCTACATTATGCGTGGTTATGTTTACTAGTAGTGTAGTTAACTGGTCGTGTTAAAGTTAAATCTAAAACGCAGAAACTGACACTTCGTTAGCAGTAGTTTGGTGAGGCATTTATGATATTTGCAAAGCCAATAGACCACTTCAAAAGCGTGGAGCGAGAGTTGGTGCACAACTCATATCAGCGAAGACACTGTATCTTTAAGGAGTACCGGTGTTCACACTTAAGCCGAGTTAGTGCATGCATACCTGGTTCCGGACCAGAAAGAGCGGACAGTATATGGGCCAGCGGCTGGTCATCGTTGATTATGCAGACTTTGTCTATGCATCTCGCATGGGGAGGGCATCCATTACATCCCTTGACTGTGCATGCATAAAAGAAAACAATTCACGAATTTTGATGTCTCTTGAAAATACTCATATGGTTAAGCTGGCACTCAAGAAGTTCGACCGGGTCGCACATAAAGCACCGTAAGCTCTCTGTTTCAATACAAAGTACCCAAACCTATATACCAATTTAAAGCTTAAAACTGGAGAAACACATTGGCCTCCAAAACCGTATCGCTTTAGTTAAAGTAATTGGCGCGAACACAAAAAGGATCGGATAGAAAACAATATATTGAACTTATCCTTTAATTAATTGCGATAAAGGTTTGGGTACTTTGCATTCAAACAGAGCGCATACTAGGCTTTATGTGCGACACGTGTGTACTCTTTGAGTGTAACATTAAGTTTTTCATGGAGTCTCAATTTATTTGTCGACTAATTGAGTGCAGAGATATTTTTGTTTTGTTCTTTGTTAGTCAAGTTAGAGTAAATTAATTGAAGTTGACTTAATTATTATATTTTTACATTGTTGGAATGCAGATATCATTTGCCATTTTGTTCTGTAGTCCGATTTGTTAGTTCAGCTCAAGCAAATTAACTGGATCGCTTAAAGCATCTTTTAAACTATATTATGTCATGCGTGCGACCATTCCCATTCTTGTTAGATACCAGTTTCACCTGTTAAACCCATGTAATAGTTTCAGCTTGGTTTTTAATTGATAGTTCATAAGATTTTGTTTTAGATTAATTTGGTTGTATATTAGGAAATTCGTAAGGAAGTAATAAGTAAGTTAGTATGCGAGTAAGTAAGTGACATGAGCAAAACACGTGATAGTAATTTAAAACATATTTATGGACTGGGGTTCTCGATCTTAACGGTTTTAACTCGAAAAGGCATTTGGCCTTATGGTCAACAGTTATGAAAAACGAATACGCATGCGCTCGAACGGAGAGTGTTTGATCGTTTTGTTCGACGTTTCAGGCGCCAAACGAACCAAGGTTCGTTAACATTTTTTTTTAGTTTCTTCTCTAAATCGTGGTGGGAGAAAACGCTTTAAGAAGTGACTATTGATAAATATAGGGACTTCTGTATGTTCTGGGTATTTTACTTTGCGAACGAGTCGTTTTTAAACTGCGAAAACAATTTTGCTTAAATTTGCACACCCTCTAATTCTTTTGGAAAAGTAGTTTTCTTTTGAACAAAAATTTGTATTTCTTCGACGATGAACTTATGTTTTGAATGTTAAGCACACTCGCGGGAAAAACAAGGCTTCTGGGGACATTTTAGCACGTAAGCGCTTGAGCGCGCGTTTATAACCGCATGCCTCTGACTTTTTTTATCCTGGCCCTTACGATCTTCGTTTTAAGATCAGATTGGTCACAATACGAGCTATGTATTTGATGTAAATGATGTATGACATCCAAAAGTACTCTTATTAAAGGGAAACTAACACCACTCTTGCTACGATTGGAGCTTTATGGAATTTTACATAATGTACGTTACTATTAGCCAGGATGGTTTTGGGTAAACATTTATTGATTTATTACACCCATTTTGAAATCACTGGTGATCCTTGCAATGTGATTGGCTCTCAGCAGTGCGATTTATTCCCGAATCGTACTATGTTTTGCTCTAAATCGAATCTTTGCTGTAAATCGCACTATTTTTTGCTCTAAATCGCATCTTTGCTCTAAATCGCATCTTGACACATGACGTCTGTCTTTCTGTTTTGCATACAAAGTGTTTCCGGTTCCTCTTTTTTTACAACCGGCTACTGGATCAGTAAAATGTTGATACTCACTAAATCCTGTATTTGGGAGCTTATATTGTGCGATTTTAAAATGAATGTAATAAAGTGGTAATTGAACTTCGTGTCGTGCAATTTTGGTCTGAAATCATACTTGTGATTTCAAATTGAACTCGCGCTGCGCGCTCGTTCGATTTTGAAATCACTCGTATGATTTCAGGCCAAATTGCACTCCACTCAGTTCAATTACAATTGTAAATGATCCTGACTTACTTATGCTGTACAGCAGGGCGAAACATACATGTTTAGTCTGATCACGAATGAAACATGTTTCACTATGAAAAGTGTTCACATCAGGCGACGCATTGTAAGAATCATGATCGAAATATGTTTACTCTGAGCATGATTGAAACGATCACACGAGGTCATTTCGAATTAAACCAGACAAAACACGTTAGCCCAAATGTTGTCTCCTTGTTAAACGCTGCATCACCCGTCGTTCCCAAAGAGCTTGACAAGTGAGAGTAAACCACAAAACCATACAACATTAAGTTGGAGCTCTATTTGTTATGGTTCATCTGTAATTATAAAAATTTCATGCGAGCTTATGCCTGCTTCGTAAAATAGTGTAAATTATAGAACCAGGCGTGAAACATGTTTTGAAATTAACAAATAATGTGAACAATGAAATTACAAACATGTTTACATGAAACGTGTTTCGCTAAAACATGTTTAGAGTAAACATGTTTCGGTTGTGATGTGAACACAGCACACGTTACTCTAAAAACATAGTTATCTTAGAACACATACTCAGAGGGTTGTTTTTAATTGGCGGTCAGTTGAAACACAACTTACCTGCCGTTGGACCATTTTTGTTTGCAATGCTAATAATCTTGTAAATGTCATCTGCAAGTGGAGATACCTTCGTCCCAGAATCTGGCTTCTGCTGGGCAAAGTTAAACACATTCGGACTTTCAGAAGACGAAGAACCTGGCAACTGTTGACTTTCTTCTAACCCATTTGCCTCGCCATTTGCAACATGGTCAGTCACGGGGGCATACCCATTTATATTGTTCTCAGTCCCAGTTTGGATAGGATTACCGTTGTCATCAACAGTGGAGGTTTGGTACCCAGTTGGAGCACTAACAGTTCCTGCTCCTGTAAAACCATTGTTGCTGTCCTCTTTGGAATCCGTTCCAGGACCAATGTTGATGACACTAGTACCACCATTGGCACCGAAGTTTCCTTGACTGTCTCCACCTTCACTATTGGATTCCTGGGATTCCTGCGGTGTTACGGATGGTTCCTTGAGTGCTTCCTCCATAGAAGATGCATATTGAATACCAGGCGGCGGGCCAATCTTATCTCCACCTTCATTCGACTGTTCGTTTGTGTAACTTGCAGTTTCTTGTCCTTGTTGCTCTTCCGCTGTTTGTTGACCTTCTTCACCCAACAATGCACCATACGAATTTGACGAAGTTGCAAGGCTTTGTGATTCGGAAGGAACACCTTCTGACTCCTGTGATTCCTCACTTGGCTGTTGTTGTTGTTCTTCCTGTTGTTGGTATTCCTGTGTTTGATCCTGCTGCTGCTGATCAATGCCTTGCGATTGCTGCTGATCAAGTTCCTGCGGTTGCTCTTGTTGAAATCCTGTTTGCTCAAAACCAGTTTGACCCATAGTTTGTTCTTGAGCATTTTGTTCCTGATCACCTTGTTCCTGTTCTTGAGCATTTTGTTCCTGATCACCTTGTTCCTGTTCTTGAGCATTTTGTTCCTGATCACCTTGAACTTGTTCTTGTTCTTGTCCTTGACCAGCCTGTTCACCCTGATACTGCAGCTGTCCGGCATCAATCATCTGGCTTCCCTGTCCTGCTAGATCCCCACCTTGGCTGTCTGGTCTAATGCTCTCCGTATCCTGCCCTTGTTCTTGAGATTGCTGGGTATACCCCGCTTGCTGCATCTGAATGGCTTGTTCAAGACTGGAAGGCTGCCCTCCTTCACTCTGACTAGTATCTTCACCATTGCTGGTTGCAAAGCTTGCAACCGATGACTGGCTGTTTTCCTGTTGATATCCTGCACTCTCTTGAGACGCACCATACTGCAATGGCGAATTGCCTTCATTCATTATGGGTTGCTGTTGTTGCTCATCGGGAGAGAACTCTTGGTCTTTAACTTCTCCTGTTTGGTCGTCGTTGACCGCTGAATCTTGTCCACCACCAATAATCGGCGGATACTCCGTTTCTGATTGAAATGGATTCATCGACTGAAACAAAGAATATTTCTTAACTACCGTTTTCTTCTTTGAGTGTAAGTCACTAGATTTTGCGTGATCCGTAATATTTTTTAGATTTGACGTTTTAGAGTGGACTGTCTTTTCGCCTATGGTTTCACTTCTCATATCTTTTGCTCTTTCATGAGTCAAATTACCACCAGTTTTAGCAACCAGGTGGAAATGGTGTTTGATATGAATCTTTTTCTCCTTGCTGAGCTGTTCATTTTCTAAGTTGACTGATGATGATCCATCTTGCTTTTTGGCTATAGAATCATTATATTTTGTCGTCTCTTGTGCGGCTTTTTTAGGTTTTGAATCCTTTCTTAAAATGTTCTTTTCCCCATGGCTGCTTGGAACAGGTTCTTTCCTCGACCGCTTCACATTATTGTGCTCCAGATGTGTCTCAGCTTTACAAGACGAATCAAATGTCAACTGTGAAAGACATAACAGAAGAAGCGGACCGAAATATCTAAAAACTTTCATATTTTGACTACATATCTTCTTGTTCTATTTTAGTGAAAAACAATAATCCAATTAATAATACAAACAGTCATGCTCGCAAGCGATACATATAGGTAACAGGAAAACAATTCGATTGCCGGTGGGTCATGTTTGCTTTCCATTAACCGCAGGTCAAATTAAACGTTCTACCTGCTAAACAGCTTCATAAATCAGCTTCTGATTGGACAATGATAGTTAAAAGACACTATATGCTGGTTTAATTGTCTTGCTCCAACGAGTGCTGAAACAAAGTGTATTTTTAAAGTTTGTAAAAAAAAAAAAAATACGTTCAGTGATTACTGGCACAAATGTATCTTCCTACGATAGAATAGGTTTCATGCTTTAAAACATCAACTAATTAATCGGAAGAAAGTTAAATATACGTTGTGCTCGAGATGCAAACTATATTAATGTCCTTCAATGTTGGTCGCTTAACGGAAATGAAAGACGTTTGTGTGTTTTTCTTGTGTTATGTGTTTATTAATTTTAAGATTATTATCAAACAAACACAAACACTAAACAAAACATTAGATAAAAAAAAAAACATGTTAGAAAAGTAATAACCTAACCTAACTGTAGAGAGAGAAAATCCTTTATATTTGATTGGCGCATTCCTTTTGTAGCATTGTTTTATTTAGAATGTTTAATATTTGGACCCGTTTTGTTGCAATGAAGGTGGAAGGGACGATGGGGTGAAGGAGGCAAAACGTTATTGTGCATTAAATAAGTCTTTTTAATACCCGATTTAAAGGGTATGCAGGGCTCTATATCTTTTTGGTGTTTTTAAGTTTAAAGGGTCTACAAATTTATGGTTTGCATTTTTTATAAAAGCAATTAACAATGCCCCGTTTTAATTAACCTAGTCCTACTGCGGTGCCGAAACTTGGAAGTGATTTCCTTAAATTCGATTTTAACACTGCTTGAAAAGAAATCCTACCACCACTGCCGTGTAGCACGACATGCTGCACGGTTATAACACGGTCAATAACACGTTAATAACGCGGTAATAACACGACTTGGTTTCAAACGTCGTGCTGCTGCCCAGCCGAATTGTATTGATAAATAATTATTTCATTATTAATAAAACGTTTGAATATATATTATTTTATTTCTTTTTTAACAGCTTAAAGATGTTTAAATTAGTTTGAAACCAAGTCGTGCTACAGTGAAACCAGCCTGTGGTTGTGGTTACAGTTGTGTGCCTAGGGGCCTGGCGTTTGATAGGTAACAACGCAAGAGTTGACTATGAAAGCCAGGAAGGTTTTTATCAAATCAGAGGCCACTGTAGCCTCGCTTCGACTCAAAGGCCAGGGTAATAAGCACACATCTGTTAAAATGGCTATTGAAAGGGAGAAAGAAAAGCATCGTAAATTTCTAAACCCTCCATACATATTTTTGAACGCTGGATACCCGGAGGACCACCTTGATTGGGGTATACTTGGATATAAAAGAAGACAATGTTTTGCGAACTTGGCTGTACATCGCACTGATCAACGTGATTTTTTGACATGAATGATTACACTTTCATCTCTAGGTATGCTAGCGATTAATAGTTTGAACAGATCTTCAATTTTTTTTGTAAACTATTGAAAAACCAACAGAACTATTTGCCTGTTCCAGGCGTTAAGTTTGTGGCGCGCGAAAGAAAAATCGGGCGCAAGAGAAAAAACGAGGGGAGGCTCCGACCCTATAGCACCGCGCGCCGCTTTTCGCTGCTCCCCACACAATCTAAACGCCTGGAACACTATAGAAACGTACTGCTAATAAAATTCCCATTTAACTAGTTAGAATTAAAAAAAATGAAACTTTCAGGAAGGTTAAGTGTCGCCGTTAGATGTCGGACGTTTGACCTGAATAGTTGTTTCTTTAACTGGTAAGCAACTTGTTTTACCTTTTATCTTCCCCAAAGTGTAAGCAGCAATCCTTAGGAATTTCTAACAAAATGCTGAGAGAAAGCAATGTTGGCCTTGTTGTAATATTGTAGGCTCGAATCTACCACGGTCATAGAATGGTGCTGGATCTGCATATGTGATTATGGCGGAGCACTCGCCGGCCGAAGGCCCGCTGCGAAGCCCCATACTCATAGAAGCTATGCCCGTCACTTTTCATGGTCATGGCTAGCGGAATGTTTCGCGGGCGTGTTGTGTGCCGCCCGCCGCCCGTGTTGGGCAGGGCTAGATCGCGGGCGCGTCTGACGTCGCAAAACATGCGCGTATGACGCCACACAACATTCGGGATCTTTGAGGCTTTGTTTTTCGCGCGGCTACACAGCCGACAGCTCGGTAAACACTTCAGCTATAGTTTGGATCTTTCGCTGGTCAGTGTTTAGCGGAGAAGTAAAATCGTTATTTCCCTGCATTTGTTCGCGGTTTGCTACTCAAGACAGGAATACTAATTAAGGGATACTCAGAAGCCGCTTTGGTGGAAAAAGAAGAGCTTTCTTGGATAAAATTTTGCTTCGAGAAACTTCATACGTTTTTCACTGCGGGGAGATGTTTGTTTTTATTACGAATTTCAGAACCAAAGAAGCGGAGATTTAAAACAATTAACAGGCAAGCGAGGGACTCAAAAGTAAAACAGATTACATATTTCGATGGGAATTCAGGTTGATATCAATCTGTGATTGACTTTTTCTTTGTGTTCTTGTATAATTTTGGAGAATTGTTTTTAAAACGTGCTTAGCTTCAGTTGTCTCGATTTCTTAAATTTCATCGAAGGCAGCTCGAAAATAGTACGCGTTTTGCTTTTAACCATAAACTAATGGAGATTTGAACAAAATTTTTCGAAAGAAGATTGTGTTGTCTATTTTTATGTGTTTGTTCATTCATGGCATAGATTGAAAAGCGAATTTACGTAAGCAAAACAACACTTAGATTTTTTGTTCTATCTTCAATGGCGTCGTCTTATGCAAATATGTATTTTTGCAATTTTAATTTCCAAATCAGTTTCTCGGGCAATTTTTGACAAACAAAAACTGTATTTTTGTGAACTTTTGTACGGTCTAAATGTACTGTGCAGACGGTCGCGTAATACTGTTTTGAGAATTGCTAAAATTGAAAAATAGCCCGGTCGTCAATTTTAATTCTTGTGCTTCCGACCTTTCACCTTAGTTAAGTTTTACCTTAGTTAAGCTTTATCGTAAAGCCTTTTGTTCTTGGGCCATCGTAGCTTGATGAGAAATAGAACACAAACCGCGGTGATGAACATATTGAACTTATTCATTTTTGATAATATATATAGATAGGCCCAGCCTATCAGCGTCGCACTTTAAACAAGCTTAACTAAGGTGAAACTTAACTAAGGTGAAAGGTTGGAAGTACAAGAATTAAGATTGAAGAACGGGCTATTTTCAATTTTAGCAATTCTCAAAAACAGTATTACCCGACCGTCTGCACAGTACATTTAGACCGTACAAAAGTTCACAAAAATACAGTTTTTGTTTGTAAAAAATTGCCCGAGAAACTGATTTGGAAATTAAAATTGCAAAAATACACAAACATAAGCTTATTTGCATTAAGGCGACGCGAGTGAAGACAGAAAATCTAAGTCTTGTTTTGTTTACATAAAATCGCTTTTTAATCTATGTAATGAGTGAACAAAGACATAAAAACGGACAACAAAATCTTCTTTCGAAAAATTTTATTCGATCTCCATTAATTTATGTTTAAAAAAAGAAGAAAAGTACTATTTCTAGCGCATCAAGACAGAGCTGATCTCGATGAAATTCAAGATAACAACACGACTTAATTTGAACACGTTTCATAAACATGTCTCCAAAACTTAAGAGAACTCAAAGGAAAAGTCAATCAAAAATTGATATCAACATAAATTCCCATCGAAAAATGTGATTTATTTTACCTTTAAAGCACTGGACTGCTTGGAAATTCGTTAAAACTCCGCTTCTTAGGTTCTGAAACCGTAATAAAACAAGGCATCTCCCCGATTGATAATATGAAGTTCCTCGAAACAAGATTTTATTCCTGAAAGCTCTTCTTTTTCCACTAAAGCGGCTTCTGAGTATCCCTTAACTAGTATCTCTGTCTTGAGTAGCAAACCGCGAAAAACTGCAGGGAAATAACGACTTTTATTCTCCGCTAAACACAACAATCCAACTCTGAATCCAACTAAAGTGTTTACCGAGCTGACGGCTGTGTAGCCGCGCGAAAAACAAAGCCTCCAAGATCCCGGATGTTGATGACGTCGTACGCATACAGCTGACGTGACATTCGGCATTCCCGGATGTTGTGTGGCGTCATTCGCGCATGTTTTGCGACGTCATACGCGCTCGCGAGCTAGTAGCCTTGAGCGACGCTCGGACACACAGTCACACATGTAACAGACGCCGCCCGCGAAACATTCCGCCGGCCATGACCATGAAAAATCACGGCACAGGTTCTATGAGTATGGAGCTGCGCAGCCAGGCCTTCGGCCTGGCAAGTGCTCCGCTAAAACTTGACGTTTCGTATGCTACTACATACAGTTTCAAAAGTGATCGTTACGGTGTTAAAAACTATACTTATATAGCAGTAAAATGGGACAGGGACCGAGATTAAGTACAAAACTTAACAGTTGATCTATAAAAAGAAACAGCTAATGGCCCTTATCGTAGATGAGTACGCAACGCCAACATATCAGCGGTTTCTCGCTTTCTTGACCCTATAGTTTCGTTTTGATGTTTACGAGAACCTCTGACGACGATGAGCGTAAACATCAAAACGAGACTATAGGGTCAAGGGAGCGAGAAACCGCTGATATGTTGGCCTGGCGTACTCATCTACGATAAGGGCTATTAATAAAGCATCAGCTTCTCGCTACTGACGTTTGCATTAAAAGCTGGCTTCAGTTCTTGTACAAACAATGTTTCTTTGATTTTACAGTGGAAATCAGTTTTGCCCGACGCTAAAATATCAAAATAATCCCACTTGATGTTGTGTCCAGTGGTGTTGACATGGTCAGCAATGGCTGATGTGCGGTCATCCTTAGCCAGGGTCTTAAAATGCTCCGTTTTTCTATCATGAAGCTGTCGTTTTGTTTTACCAATGTAAAATTCTTCACAATCCCAACTGGCTTTGTAAATAGCTTTAGACTGTTGAGAACGATCGATTTAAGCGCTCCTTGAACGGTAAAGAAAGATTTGATGCGGCGAGTGTTTTGAAAAATAATTTTAAGGTTGACACAAGAGTAAAAATTGTATACACAAGATTTAATACGTTTAGAGATTTGGAAAGAAACATTGTTTAAACAAGAACTGAAGCCAGCTTTTAATGTAAACGTCAGTAGCGAGAAGCTGATGCTTTATTAATTAGCCGTTTCTTTTTATAGATCAACTGTTGAGTTTTGTACTTTATCTCGGTTCCAGTCCCTTTTTACTACTATATAAGTATAGTTTTTAACATTGTAACGGTCACTTTTGAAACTGTATGTAGTAGCATACGAAACGTCAAGTTCATCGCCAGAAATAGCGGACATGTTCACCGCGCGTGCGCGAGTTTCAGTGGCAATATGGTCGCCAAACACTAGAAGGCTTTGTATGGCAGAAATAAAACAAAATCAAATTGGCTGGCTTTTAGCTTACCTGGAATATTTGCCGCATTCCGGGTAAATTTATGAACATCTTTTCAAGTGTTTTTGTAAGCTTGATTTTCCCCACAATTGTTACTGGCCCTGCTTTTCAACAAAACACATTTCCGAAGCTTCGCTCATACAATGCTCTCTATTTTAGAAGCCATTAATGCCGATTTTCACTCAAAACGGGATTTCGAGGCACCATAGTTCGTAAAGTGATGGGGGTAGCCAACTTGCCGCAATCTTCTGAGAAGAAGCACCGACTGAACTGACGATCATCGCATTCTCACTTTCTACGATGGTTCCTTCGCCCTGCTTTTTTCTTTCAAAAATCGTTCAGAGCTGTAAAAATCATTTCCACCAACAGTCCACGCTAAAGTCTTGAAGTTCGCTGTCTTCGAACTGCGATATTTGGGCACAGAATGCTCCAAATTTTGCTGCAAATCCCTCATTCAAAAGCTAAAGTCTTGTTGTTTTCAACTGCGAGCGAATTATTTCGGTCAGTGGTTTCTATATGGGTCTGAATACCCTTTATTTAACACAACCTTTTTTGTCGCACCGAAGCCGCACCAAACGAATTTGAGCCCGTAGGGTGGAACAGCGGTGTATACCAATGAAGCGACATCGCAGTGTAAGACGCACGAAAATTCGCTTCTCCAATGTCCCTGATTTCTGGCGATGTTAACAAAAATGAATAAGTTCAATATGTTTATCACCGCGGTTTGTGCTCTATTTCTCATTTAGTTACGCTTGTTCAGAGTGCGACGCTGTTAGGCTCAGCCTATATATATATATTACCTTGTCGCTAGTCGCTCATAGTTATGTCTCAGACACTAAAGCTAAGGACCCATACTGCATACTAAAACCATTCCATACTTTCCTTAAGGTCCTGGCTACTAATTTTTTTTTTTTACACTGAGCTGCCTAACTTAGGGGTAACTTGGGGGTAACAGGGGTATGATAAAATCACACACAAGCCACCGGGGGCCTACATGACCTCTTAACCCTCGATCTCACGCTTTCAGTTTTGTGATCCTCCAGTTGACCTGTACATGTCAACTCTCGATCTCACGCTTTCAGTTCCCCCCCCCCCCCCCCAATCGACTTGTACATATCAACTCTCGATCTTGCGCTTTCAGTTTTGTTACTTAACCATTCCCCCAGTCGATCGTTCACCTCTCGATCTTTGCTTTCATTTTTGTTTCCCGATCCCTCTGGCTTTGATCCCCGGTCCATTCCTTCATCCCGATTCAACATAGCTCGTAGCAAACCTGCTTAAATAATGGTGCCATGAAACATGTTAACACTCTTCAAATGATGAAGCTAAATTTTTTCTTTATTAACGACAATTTATTTTTTACAGGGATTCTTAAATAATGACGGTGTTATTGAAATCGTTTTCTTTGACAAAACATCGTATTGTTTAACTTGGAAAGAAATTATTACATCATGTCACAACTCATCCGTTCGACTCCAGTAATATACTAGCAGTTTACTTTAACAAGAATGAATATTATTCCCTCGCCAAACCAATTTGACGAGTAGTTTAATCACTGACGTCAAAATATATATTTAGCACACCTACATGAAAAGTACTACAAATGAAATAATCCGCAATGTACGTAAAACAAGCTAAATTTAAGGTTCATCGACCTTGTCACTACAATGTGGATAATGCACATAACTCATTTTTATATTCTTTATCAAAAATATATCATACAGGTATATCTATAGTTGCCTTACCAACCTTTACTCAATATGACTGTTATCTTTTGAATCGAAAATTAACTGTGCTATAGTTTTGAATTTTTTGGTAGATCAACTAATCTTTAATTACAATTCACATATTAAAGATTAAATAATGATGACCTTTGGTTATATTGTTTTTACTCAAATATACCACTCCCACCCAAAGTTTTAAAACGACGAAAGGATGACTGTTTGGTTTCATTATTTTTACACAAATGTACCACTCCCATCCAGGGTTTAAAAAAAAATACACATTCGAATAAACGCTAAAGAAGCTTTAAGGCTTTAAGCTTGTACTTACTTTAACATACCTGTTGAGGGAATGGAAACATCATGAAGCCTTGTGCACTCGAAAATTTAAGAAAAGAGATGTGGTAATGTATATGTTGGAAGTTCCAGAACCTTGCAGTTATTTTACTTTCACATCATATATCCGAATAAATAAACGAAACGTTTCTACAGTTCCGCATCTATAGTGGTTTATGCTTGATAAAGGCAAAAAATGTCAACAAAAGCCATGGCTTAGCTTTAAGGGCTTTACTACCATTTCCTTTATGTATTAACAGTACTATTGTTTTGAACAAGACTGACGGATTTAACTTCAAATAACTTACTACTTATGCTAACAGGTCACTAAATACGGCGTAACATATTTAGAGCTTGTACACATCATTAGCTAAGGGTCCACCTACACCATCAGCACACTTCTCTGACGGCCCGTACGTTTTATACGTAGTCTCATCTGCACCACCAAAACACTGGCCGCCATTTTGAATTGCAAATACCCGAAATCCCAGCCGCTTGGCTACTTCTGCGCATTTGCTGATTGGCTGTTTTCTTTCTTGGTAATTCGCAGCAAGAAGCGGATCTAAACCCTCCATCACCATCATTGCTCGCTTAGATGGATTCCTCCACTCAGTTGTGTCTGCCCAGCAGCCCAAGTTACGGTATTCTGTTACTATGATGTCTTCTGTTTGAAAACAAAACATCACAGTTACCTCGATCTGACCATGCATCCTCGCACCAGGGACGCGTTTCTCAGTGAGAGAGACTGATATACAAAACCGACAAGGTTGAAATGTTTGAATTGCTTTCGTATATTAACACCGTCAGGCGTGAAACGGTATGGGTTAACATTTGAATTACCAAATCAATACTAAAACTCTTAAATTAAACTCTTCTTGTAATGAACAAAGCATCTATTAGTAGCTGTCTATTATGAAGGCGATTGTTTTATGGTTGTCATTGAAGTCATTATTATTGGCACACTAGTTGCGGTTTTTCACAATATTGCAATAGAAAAAGCGTCAAAAGGAAGCAGTAGCCATGGGACTGGAAGTAACAACCAACCCCACCCCCAACGAGTGGCTTACGTTGGCAGTTTCTTGGTGTTGCGGAAGTTGCGATTACGAAGTGACGTAAGACAAAAGATTGAATAGATAATGAACAATGCCCACACCACAACACAATACCTAACTAACAATGGCTTCCGCAACACCAATAAATTGGCCCATTTTGATGTATATTTTGGAGTTGCTGTATATTTCGGTTCGTTACCTGACCACTGCTGTCCGCTCCTTGTTATGGAATTGTCCATTGGAAGAGGGAGCTGCAGTTTACTTCCGTGTTGTGATGAAGATAGACCTCGAACTGAAGTCTCAGTCGCTGAGATGAAGGAAAAACAAACGGACATTTTGTAAAACGAAGTCTAAATTGTGCCAACGTCTAATTATTAAGCTTTTATTTACTGTTTCCAAATACCTTTGAACAAGTCATAATTATTGCCTAACATAAAGACCTCGTTAAAAAAATGATTCTTGACGAGTTCAGGATGACATTAAGCGTCCTGATAAACTAAAATAAAATTTGGTAATGTTCTAATAGGTGTATAATAGTATTTCAAAATCGTAATGAAAGTGTTTTGAATACAGTAAAAACCCACAAATAAGAATCTAGATTTTTCCAAGTTATCCTAAAAAGGTTGTTATATATTTGGTGTCCACTATGAATTTAGGCTTTGTAATAGGTTCTTGTATTTTTAAGAGGAAAAGGTGCTTGATGCTGGTCCAACAACTAGTCTGTATGGGCGTGGTCCCTTTCTGTTCCTTGTCCCTTTCATGCTTGTGAACTTGTTGATAACTGTTACTGTTATTGAAAGGGAGTCTACTACTCACTGAAACTATACAAATCTATAATCAGGAGAGGCACAGATTACTAACAGAAACTACAATTAAGAGGAGAATCGCATATGCGTTGTTATAGTTAGCCTGTGTGGACGTTCGTATGACCCTGTTGGTCCTTAATATATACACAATTGTTTCACTTAAGTTTTACTCACGAATGCAGGTACGTTTCCCAGCGTTGTTCATGTAGTAACCAGGGCTACAAATGCAGATGTCGCCACTGATAAGTGTGGAATACTCAGGACATTTCCGTTTTACTAAATGAAAAAAAAAAGACAACCAAAAATATCAACAAGCAGACATCATTGCCAAAAAAATTATGCCATTTATTTTAAGGCAAATTACCCAAGTTAAAGAGGGCGATGTTGACGGTAGGATAAAGGCATGATTTCCAACCTTATTTTATCGACCTTCTTTCCCTTGCTCCAAAGCACCACGAATTCAAGCAAGATGGGCTTGTTTATGACAAATCAAATGCCCAGCTTTTTTAACAGTTTTCATTAATATTCAATAAATGACTGGATCCCGTTAGGAAGCGTGGATGGGAAACATTGGCGAGTACGGAATTGAGTAACAAAATTTCCAATCCCAATTCAATTTTCTCTGTTCGCTATAGAGAAAACGTTTTCTGAAACGGGGATTTTCTACTTCTGAACTACTAGATGTTAACCTTTCTTGCAGGAATACCCATCTCCTATGTAACCTCTTCGGCAGTAACACTTTCCATTAATGCATCGAGCGTGAGGATCGCATTCCGCACACATGTCCACTGCAAATAAAACATGTCATACAATTTATAAATATCACGCAACGCTGTAAAAACCCTTCATTTTGCTCATCCCTGAAAACCGGAAATCACTTTCTAATAGCTATTAGCTAATAATAATAATAATAATAATAATAATAATAATAATAAATAATAATAAATCTCTTTATTTCTCATAAGATAAATACTACATATCTTATGTTACATATTTTTTACACCAAGAGGAGAAAAAAATCTTATCTTATTACATATTGAGTTTATATCTATAGATAAATCTATTAATAAAAATATTCTTAAAACGTTCTGTATTAATAAGTGTGCGTAAGTTGTAATATTGATGACCTTAGTCTTTGGAACCTGCTCGCGTAGAGGGTGGGTACTAAGTTGGGAAATTTTCTTAAAAGCTTTCCGGTCTTGTTTTTCCACAAAAGCTCTAATATTTAACCTAACTGAAATGTATTGCCTTTTATAGCATCTGTCTAGAAAAGCTTACACTGTAGTTAATTCTGGCATTGAGGCTCCATATACCACTAATGCGTAGGTGGCATTGGGCAAAACTATGCTCTTAAATAGCTATAATAGCTATAGAGCGTTTTCACATGACGTCATAAAAATTAAAAAATCTAAAGTATACATCCTACAAAGCTGTAGGAAACATTTTAGAATAGAAAACTGCTTCTGAATTTTGATATGACGTCAGTGAAAACGCTCTATAATTACTGCAACATCGCTTTTCATGATTGTGTCATCACAAAACTTTCAGTTGCACGATCCCCTCTTCGAGGATTTCGTTCATTTCGAAAAAGCATTTTGAAAACTTACCATCACAAAACCTTCCTTTGAACCTGGGGTTGGGACAAATGCAATCAAAGTCCTGGTTGACTCCTGTTTCTTTACATATGCCCCCGTTAAGACAAGGATTGGGATGACACACTGCTTTAGGTGGAGGAGCTGTGCATGATATAATAACGAAACACGATATAAAAAATACAATGTATTTACAAAGATGAAAAGTGGAAAATTTCTAATATTTGAATGATAAGATCAGATTAAAAAAAGTTCGTTTGGATTTAAGGCATTATAACGTTTCTGCTGTAAGACCCAAAATTTGGCGTCCGCAATAGAGAGTCCTTGTTGCTGACATAAAACTGAGCGAAGACAAGTTATTTTTAATTTTTGAATATCACTAAGCATGTTTCATTTATAATAAAAAAATCTCTTTATAAAATGTACGGACTCGGATAAGCCACGAATAATCATACAATTTTCAAGAAAAATACGATTTATATTTAAGATTTCAAAACAGGTTTCCGACAGAAACTTCTGTCATTTTTAGATCTGCTGCGATATATATTTTGCTAATTAAAATTAAAAGACTGAGATTATAGATATAACAACAACATACAGATTCAAATTAAGCGTGTCGCGGTTGTTATTTCGAATTGATCTAGTTAAAAGTTGAAACGTAAAAACCAACCCTAAAAACTGATGTCTTGCAGTAATAATAATCAATTTGGAATTGTTTGACATTGACTTTGATATCGAAAAAGGACACGCAAATAATCATTAATAAGGCATTGAGAACACTATTTTTATTTTTATTTCTTTTTTGTTATTTTCTTTTGTAATTTTTGGTGATTTTTCTTAGTAAGATGAGGTTTTGTTGCATTCATAAGTCAACATAACCAGACATAAGTTATGTTAGGGCACCCAGGACCTAGGTTGCCAAGGATTTACAGTGTTGCAGTTTCAGTCGATCGGCCAGATGAGATGTAATATAGGCAATTTTAAAGATTAAAATTATGATTATGATTATTATTTTTATTATTATTATTATTATTATTATTATTATTATTTTATTATTATTATTATTATTATCATTATTATTATTATAAATTTTATTGTAATTAGCAAATTGTCTTTATTCCAATATAACATCATATAAAATCGCTGTAATTTGCTGTTATTACGACCAATCACCATTAAAACCATGCATGATCGTCATACCTGTAGTTGGTGTCGTTTTTTTCTCACACAGTCTGCCATTGGTGTTTGGAGGACAGACACAGAAGAAAGTACTTTTGCCTTCCACGCATGTCGCTCCATTTAAGCATTTGTTTGGATCACAGCTATTTGCAAGTTCTGATGGTGACGTCGGAGGCGCTTCTGAAAAAAAATATAAATATAACAAAAGACTGCAAGCAGCCTATACTCATGCGCATGCCTAAGAAACATGATAAGAAGATGTCCGAGAAGAGAAGAGTTACTCCTTTCGTTCAGTCATCGTCGTTTACTATTGAATGTTTTGTAAATGAAGGCTGTACCACAATGAAGCCAGTGATTCTTCTAAGTCTTATATATATACCTAACGTGAACATCAGTAATGTAAGTAAATGTAAGTAGGGTTATAGGAGATGCTGTCGTGACACTTCAGTAACGCTGTTTTACCGGAAGTTGGAGTAACCGGAAGTCACTAAACAGGAAGTCTATGAAACGGAAGACCACAATTTAAAATAGTTTTATGCTTGCATAAATTTACATGCAAAATCGTGACACCAAAAAAAAATAAAAGAAAAAAATAAGAAAAACGGAGCCCATTTTATAACTCATGCCGCTACGCGCATGAGTAATAAAATTGAAATATACATTGAAAGCTTGTTTACAAAACATATCAGATTGAAAAGTGGATCCTGACCCGTTTAAAGAGTGATACGGACCAAAGTATATATATAAAAAAATCATTAGAGGATCCAATCTAGAATGCTTTCAGTTGTCAGTTCCAACATAAAATAGAAGACACGGACCGGAGAGTCATGTACACAGTTCGACAGTCTTCAAGTTGTTTTCAGCTGACGTCATCAAAATTCTATCTACACAACCTATTGTACACGGATGTTCTTTTAACAGCTACTTTATATCAGTAATGTTTCATGTCAATACATTACACTGCTTTATTTTGAATATACAGTATTTAAAACGTTTTGGGGGTGCAGCTGAGCGTCTCCTTGTGCGAAACTTGTATGCTTTTCTAAAGCGAGGATGCAAATCGGACGCCTTTTAAATCTTTGAACTGAACAGAAACAATTTTAAAATAAATTTATCGATATTTGAAGAATATCTAAAAAACACAAATTCGGTTGCCATGTTGATGTACCATTTTGGTACACCAAAATGCCGGCCGCATACAAAATTTCGCCAATTTTCTAAATGGGCCGCGTCACACGAAAAGGGTTCGGACGACATGACACGTGATTTCGAGTAATTTGCATTTAAAATCAGCTGCTCAAAATGGCGGAAGCCTTCGGTATGTGCATTCAAGGCGCGATTTTTACGGTTTTAATTTTTATTTCCGGACTTTTTTCGCTTCCATGATATTATTTAGGGATTGAAGTGGGCAAAAAAGCTAAAAACTCAAAATCGAGTAAATATGTCATTCGGGCCCTTTTCGCGTAACGCGGCCCAAATATTCTTTTCTCCAAAAATCGGCTGTCAAAGATCTGCAGGCTTCAAAATTTTTCCAAGTCGTTTCATTTGGCATTCTCTGCTAGATATCTGGCTTTGCCCTTAAAGTGCCTATCACCCCTAGAATGTTATTTTCAGAATCAACTTTATGTACATTGAATAGTTGAATGGTAAAATATTTCTTGTTTTGAACGTTGCGTTTGTGAGTTATAGAGATTTGAATTTACAAAATGCTAATTAGATGACGTCAACCCGGGAATTTGCCATTATTTCTACGCCAATTTACAGAGCGCAGTTTGCAGTTTGAGGTTAATTAATTTGATAAACACAAAAAAAAATGGTGTAGATAGTCAATTGATTCGTAAAAAATATTACTTGGAGGTGAAAACAAGTAGTTGTATAAAAAAAGGTTCCAGTGTTGACGTCATCTAATTAGCATTTTGTAAATTCAAATCTCTATAACTCACAAACGCAACGTTCAAAACAAGAAATATTTTACCATTCAACTATTCAATGTACATAGAGTTGATTCTGAAAATAACTTTCTAGGGGTGATAGGCACTTTAAAGTCAGAAAAGCAAACTGCTTGCGCACATGAAAACAATCTTTTGAGTTGAATGTTTTCATCACTTACTTGCTGGTGGTTCTTCCGGCTCTGTGCATGTAACTCCGTCTCCTGTGTACGGTGGCTTACATTTGCAGATTCCCTTATCGCAAAATCCATGTTTTTTGTCACATTTATCGCACTTGTTTTCTACAGAAAAATAGTGGAGGTAAAGAAATAACATTACAATTTTATATAAAATTATATAATTTATTATATACTAAGAAATAAAAACCGGTTGCGTACAATTTTAATCAACCAATCACATTTGAAAGAAGGTAGACGTCTACTAAATCTGATGTCGAATAAGCGATTTCACGACGGTGTAAGTTTACGACAACTTTAGTTACCTCAGTCTGTGGAGCTAAATAACATAACATAACATAACATAACATAACATAACATAACATAACATAACATAACATAACATAACATAACATAACATAACATAACATAACATAACATAACATAACATAACATAACATAACATACTTTATTTAATGTGGATATACACTTAGCTTAGTACAAATTTATCTTATTTTGCAACTTTAGCAAAATCTATTTGCAATTTCTGCATTTTCCTGATAAATTTGAATTTTTAGTAAAATCCAAGATGGAGACAAGTGGCCATTTTGGATGACGCAACGAACCCCCAGCAGAGCCCCCTTGTACCACAGTGGGGGTATAAGTTTGCGTGCACGTCCGAGGGTTGATCTATTATTAATTTGGTGCCATACTGCGTGGTATTTGTCAGTTTGACGTCAAGTAACTTTAGAATTGGCGGGTTTTTGGATTTTCAAAGTCTCTCACACAACACCTAGTTTCCCTTCGCTGTACAAGCAAATTACCTCCAGCAATGATGAGAACTATATGATATATGATATTTGATCTCCGTGGAAAAGAGAACGTGCGGTCATTGGAGCGAGACTGCAAACACTGCTTTCTTTATGTAACGCGGGTTAACTTCGCCAAAATGGCGGCCGGAATCCGTGAAGTTGCTGCCCTGGCCCTTGCCGTATCCGAAGTTGTAGAAGACAGTGAGATTAACAATTTGAAGTACAGTGAGATTAACAATTTGACGCTTTCATCCGTCCACCGCAAAAATCCCTCATCTTCAGTCACTAATGAATTAGACCCTGCCAAGAGGCAGAACCCTGTAGACCTGGGTTCGCTTTGAAGCGTAAACAAAGGAGAAATTTCACCTTATGTCCTAATAAAAAAAAAGCCGCTATTTTGTTTGTTACGAAACGGCTGACGACACGCATATCAATGGAACACGAAAAAACCCAACCAACCAAAACAACCAAAACGGTTGTCCCCAATAGAACACGCTCTAATATGTGTGAAAATAATTATCATGGGGGACGGGGTTCTCTTGACTTGAAAGTATTGTTTGTTTATTATTAATGCGCATTGCTATATGCGTGAGGCGGTGTGAAGCTTACCTGAGCATGTTGGGCCTTCATAAGGTATTGGACAAGCGCACTTTATTTCACCGTTTTCGAATTCGCATTTCCCGCCATTTTTACAAGGGTTCCTGTTTACACCGTCTTTTGGTTTACACGCGTTGTCAACTACAAAGACAAAATATTCAAGTAACTTTAATGGCCGGTGTACACGCAACAAGCATAAGCTTATTTATTTGCTTGACTGTTCTTTTTTATTTGCTTGCCTAATCAAACCGAATTAATACCCTAAGGCACTATAGGTGGTTTTCACGTTAAGTCACGGCGGCCATGTTGGTGCACACCTACAAAATAATTCTAATGAACTTCTTTTGTTATGTGCACCAACATGGCCGCCACGGCCTTTGTCATTTGAGTCCCACAGGACTGAAGGTCACGTGAGTGAAAACCATCTTTTGCACTTATTCTTCTCAATCATTAATTATTCATCAAGTTTTAACAAAGAAAACCATAAGATTGGTAGTTGTTTGGAAACCCTGTCTTTCGTTTTCTTTGCATTTAATGATCAGTTTGAGATGCTATAGGCCACTTCGAAAAATACCATACTTATCTTTTATGTGCAGGCTCACCTCTCCAGTGGGTAGTCCTGCACTTATCCAAACGATGTCTGTGATTCGCTAAGCAAACAATAGATTTGTCTCGCTGGAATAGGGTGATATATCAATTGTATCGTTTGCCAATCACAGACATCGTTTCGACAGCTATGACTCCGCTCTCTCCGGTGTGTAATTATTCAAGTCTCCTTTGTTAGAATGGCACAATGGAATTCAGAGTACATGTAAGAACGCTAGGACGTAGCATTGTGTGTTCGCATACAAATGTGCACCGTATGCGAATTGCCAAGAAGTTGCAGTTCGTGATCAAAACAAAAGAAATTGGAAAAATCAGGCTTACATCAAGCACCACCCAAACCTCCACTTTAAAGAGTATTATGGTATTTTTCGAAGTGGCCTATATCAAACACTCGAGAGAATGTTTTAGTAGGTATCCAAACAACTCGAAGTTAAAAATAAAACTCGGCTGCGGCTCGTTTTTTTAACCCACTTGCAGGTGTTTGGAAATCCTGATGAAACACTCTTCCTCGTGTTACGTTCAATATATAATTAATTGATAATTAATATATAATTACATAAATTAAATTTAAAAAATAATAGTAAGTAGACTTACGAAGGCAATTTATTCCTTCATATGGTGCTTCGCATTTGCATTGTGGGACATTATGCTTTACTTCACATCTCCCACCGTTATGGCACTGGAAATCTGAACATGGATCATATACTGCAAAAGATTGTTAAATATAATTAAACCTCTTATTTTGAGGGTCTCAATGGGGTTAACCGTTAGCTGTAAAACGGCTCAAAATTTTGTTGTCAGGCGTAAAAATAAATGCTAGTCACGATCTGTCATTTGCGATCTCTTGTTAAGACTGTTACGTTGTTATGTGAGTTTGTGTCTTGTCTCAGAATGGTTCTAAGACCTCAAATGCGTTTTACAACAATCAGGTTTAATTTTAAAATTGCTAAAATAGAAATTAATTTTTAACTTTTTAAAACAATGAAAATTAACTTTTAATATTTCTGTTAACCGTAAAGGGAAGAAATTAACCGTTAGCTGTAAACAGGCCAAAATTTTAACCGTTAACCACCACCCCATTGAGACCTTCTATTTTGGCTATCCAGGGGACCCTAATATTAAAATCACCCCTTTGTTAATATCAGACGACAAATTATTGTTGCATTTTCGCTCGATATTGAATTTTCTATTCAACCGTCTCATTCTGCTAACCCGAAAGTTGCGTGTTTCTTAGTGTTGCGGAAGCCATTGTTGGCTAGCTTTTATGTTGTGGTGTGGGTATTGTTCAGTGTCTTTTGAACCTTTTGTTTTACGTCATTTGGTGATCACACCATCCTCAACACCAAGAAACTACCCGAAAGTTCAATTTAATCGTGACAAAGACACATTTTATATTGTAATGGTGCGAGCGATGATAGACATATTTTGATATATTAAAATTTTTACTTAGCTCTGAGGCTCTGAGGCTCTGAGGCATTGAAGTTTGGGGATGAATGACCAGACAATTTATTTTGTTTTATTCCCCTAAGCCTCGGAACTAGTGCCAAGTTAAAATTTTGCAATTGGCCTATTACCGCTTGTCACATTAATCCCTCCTACCCATTATTATATTCTTTCTCACATGTGGCAATAGTGTACACCTCGAAAGCACTTTTTAGAAGCAGCCACTTTCTTTTGTTAGCTTTTCTACGGCACAAGAAGAAGGTGAATGAATAACTTAAATGACAAACCCGCAATAAGCGCGTTTGCCACTTCCTTTTCGTTTTCATTCCAAGTTCCAAGTTCCAAGTTTTCATTCCAAGTTTGCTCACCCCTAGAATCCTAGAATCTTAAGTTAATTTATAATCATCCATGCCGCTATTGAAAAAGAAATTTATTTTTCTTGGAAGGTCGGATCTTTTATTCTTGTCTTCCACGTCTACCGTTTTTCCACGAATGTACTGGGGTGTAGGCATGTCAGGTAGCATTTTTATTCACAACTCGGGCCCGTCGACTCGCGAAAATCAGTGCGGCTGCCACATATTTTTTTCGAATCGGCCTGACTCAACGCAAGGCAATGCAATGCACTAACCCGCACCAAATACGCCAAAACTGCAGGCTTAAAGGCTATTGCAACCGCAAATCAACGGCCCTCTCGTCACGGAACGTTGCAATACTGTTTTCAACAATCAACCTAAGATAGTAAACCATACCATTACAAAGCTTCCCGCTGTATCCCTTTGAGCAATCACACCACCAGTCTGGTTTATTTGGGTCAGCGGTTTCCTCCTCGCGGCACATGCCACCATTCAAACACGGGTTTGGGTGGCAGAAGGAAGTTCCTAAAAATAGAATTTATAACAAAATTTGAAGAGATCATATTGTAGTACAAGTTAAGGCAATTCTAAATTTCTGCTTGATTATGTTAATAATAAATTAGAAAATCACAAAGATGTGAATCAACCATAAGGAACTCAGAAAAGATTTTCTCTGAGTCCCTAAATTTGACAATTTTTGTGGCTGTCAAAGTTTCGGCAGGAACAACATGCCTTATCTGTTGTTTTTTTTCGCGCCATAATTACTCGTGCCCGTACGGCAACGAGTTAAGGATTGCCCTCCGTTTTTCTCCTTGTTTTCCTCCGTGTTTTCATATCTACTTTTATGCATTGCGTTAGTTAAATCTGGGTACGAGAATACGCACGCATGCACTGTGAGAAATTTTGAGCCCACGGTACTTGAGATTCGGTGCAAGCAAAATTGGGTTTTACCGGTACGAGGATAGGCTACGGGTAGCCTCTTGTTGAGTATGCTTTCCAACTGAAAATAAAATAAGAATATATGCCCGAAACGTTTATTGCATAGTTTATTGCTTCGACGAGGCGAGAAGACACACACAAGTTTTTTATATTCTGAAATTAACCAGATCGTCCGCATAAACATCCCCTCCATACCAACCAACCCCGAGACCTTAATTTTAGTTTTGATAATTCGAGAAGGAATGTGTTTCCCGGGGGGGAGTAAATACGGCGTTACAAATATTGCATCATCCCCTGGCCAGCAAAAAATAAACCAAAGGTATATTCTTTCATTTTTAGCATAATAACTAAACTTACTTGGTCGACATTTTTTACCGTCACCGGTATATCCTGGTCTGCATGAGCATTTACTGGAAATGCAAACAGCATGGTGATGACATCCATTACAGCTACTTTCCTCCAAGAAATCTACCAAATGAAAACGCTGTTTTATCGTATCATATATTAACTGTTTTTCGTTTTCGTTATTTGTTTTATCGACTTCCCAAGCTAACATACAATTACCAAAGATTAGTTACTCACGCTCGCAGTGGGATCCCGCTCGTCCCTCGGGACATATGCAGCTGTACTCCTCACCCTCCGGTATACAGTGACCACCAAATAAACAAGGGTTGATTGGGCCGCAAGCCGACCTTGAGATAGCAACCGATTGAAACGTTTTTTCTGCAATAAAAGAACAATGAAATCGTTTTAGAGTATTATTATATAAACTTTTGTCAATAAATCATTACTTGCTTCAGTAAAGTACAAGTATTTCTCCCACAATGCA
The DNA here is from genome assembly GCA_022457155.1 of Cladopsammia gracilis. NCBI lineage: Eukaryota > Metazoa > Cnidaria > Anthozoa > Scleractinia > Dendrophylliidae > Cladopsammia > Cladopsammia gracilis. The sequence continues at coordinate 61,142 of JAJGOT010000181.1, forward strand.
CCTAAAGATTTCAAATTTATCCTTACTGCGATAAAGAGTGAAGATGTCAATATCTTGATGCTAGCCACCGTGTTTGCCCTCAAGAAATGTTTAAAAAGTTTAAAGTTGTTTGTCTTTACTCGGAACATTTTCGAATCCTCCTCGTGAATCTTTGGATAACTCCGGAGGTCTTAGTAATCTTCGGAAAATTTCGGGAAATGATCGGAAACGTTCGTACAACCTTTGGACAGTATTCGGAAAATTTTTAAATTATTTGGAGACTTTGTGTCATAAAATCAAGTTTATGCTAAACGTTAATCTTTTTAGCCCCCTTACCTGGGAGATTATTTTTCTATTTATTTGCAGGAGTGGAAGGGGAATAAAATAAATAAATATTTTTGTTTTCTCTTTAGTGCTTTGCATGTGCACGGCTAAATTCAGATATAAATTACTCCATACCTGGGGACTCATAATTTGGCCTGCATTCTCCTTGAATACATGTCCATGGGCTAGGACAGTTTTCGCATGCTTCCTCTGTTATCATGCAAACCGTGCACATAACCATGCAAAGGGAAGAACATTTTTTTTAAATATGAGCCAAGTAGGTAGACTAAAGGAGCTACGAGGCGACTGCCATAACTGGAACCATTTAAGCATACACACTGACTCTGTCGAAGAAAGCGTGACAGAGAAGACTTGAAGTCTTCCGATATTGGCAATTTAAACCAATGTCTAGATCACATATTTCCTTACTACCAGGACAAAGTTACAGTATTGTACTCCCAATTTGTTAAAAAAAAAAAAACGTTTGCTATGACCATATGAAGAGACGCTGTTTGCTTCTCAGTATTCTTAAAAATTGTACGAGGATATCTGTTTCTTTATTTCTCATCCTTGTTGTTCTTGGACGGGAAGGAGCTTCATCTTTTAAGTACAGAGGTTACCAATAAGACGCGGCCCACCTCCTTTAAAAGACGCGGATAAAGTTGAGTTTTAGCGGACGTCAATTAAAGTAAAGCCGTTTAAATTATTTTGCATTCTGACAGGATTTGATTTCAAGCAAACAGAGAAAAGATCGATAATTTTACCAGATAAGAGAAGATAGAACTTAGTCAAAATTGATTTCCAAGCCAGTTTAAAGAAAAAGAAAAGCTGCCGTTTGCAGAACCGTATTTTAAAAATAAAACTCTTAAATTTCACTGCACGTTATAATTTGCAATTCAGTGATGCATGATGAATAGCAGGCGAATCACAATCATAAAGCCGCCGCTGCACGCAACGAAAACTTTTTTTAATGAATCTTATGTTTAAAAATGTAATAGCCCATTTCCGTGTTGCTTTTCGACTCTTTTTAAACCGAGGCCAAGTGCAAAACGATTCATATGGATATAAGTTTTCTTTTGCATGTGAAAGAAAACTAATTTTCATATAAATGGTTTTGCACTTGGCGAAATGGACCATCGACTTCGAATTTGATTGTTTTATTACCATTTCTTTTAAGTAAAATTGTCCAAAGTTCAAAATTAAAAGAAAAGCAATTTTGATTGACATCCATCAAACTCGAGTTTGACAGTCCAGAATGAAGTGCTATGGGTCGCTTGTAATGGTAACCGCTGTAAGTAAAAAAATATGTTTACAAATCCTGTTTCTTAATTGAGTACGCAATTTCTGGTCGTTGTCGTTGGGCAGAGTCGGAACGTTATAGAGAGGTTAAATAAACCTGTTTTTTTTTCAAGAAGATAGCCGTTCATATAAAGGTTCGACTGTACTACTGAGTAGCAGCTAAGTCACGTACCTTCGCAGCCAAGTCCTGTGAAGCCCGAGGCACAGTAGCATGAATATTTTGAGGCATCATATATATTAGCAATACATGTGGCGCCATTATGACATGGATTGCTATCACAGGCAGTACTTGTTTCCCTAACTATAAAGGCAAATAATAAAAAAATTCCAATCGTCGTCACTATCATTGCAATAAGCCATTTTCGTATTTAAAATTACCGCTGAATTCAAACACCATTGACACATTGATACAGGGTTAGACTCGACCTGATGTAAAATATTCACAAATACCGGCAGAAGGTGCGTGAAATTTGAAAATTAAACAATAGACAGAGCTCTAAACAGGTCATCTTCTCGCCTGAATTTGTGAATTTATCACTTCAGATTGAGGCTAACCCTGTAAAAATTCGCCTTCAATGCTTTAATTCAGCGACCATAGTGAAATTCGAAACTGGTCTATCACCATGGCCATCATCGTCATCATCATCATTATCGTCATCACTATTCTTGGCTTGCACATGACGTCATAAAAATTCAAAAATCTAAAGTATATATCTTACAAAGCTGTTTCTAACATGGTATGTAGATACCATTGTTTTAATATTTCACAAAAAAAATTCAGGTTTTGACGATGTTTTGCTTCCGATTTATAAGCCAAGCCCACCAGACTAGCAATCGCTACCTGCGGGCCAGTCCAACTGAAGCAAGGTAAAAATCAAGAAAATATAGATTGTTGTCTTTGTTGTTGTTAAGGTTTCAAATGTGTCACGCAATTCGTCATGCCACTGGTATTTCAGATAAGCCGTGAAAATAAACAAAATTGAACCAGTTGAACGTTATTTTTGCATTATAGATGCTTATAAGCCGGGAGTTATAGTGAATACAATATATTTTGTGATGAGATTTCTGGTGCAATGAAGACTTTTGGGCGTCATGTTGGCTCCCCTAAGTGGGGCACAAAGATGGCCGCTCCATACATTTCTTACTAAAACTGTATAATACTCGTTCACCTATAACTCTTGAACGAAATGCTCTTGTGCTTCAAAATTTGGTCCTGATGTGTAGTTTAAAAAACTCTCTACAATTCCGTAAACATTTTGGAATCGAAATTATCTGCTGTTTAATGCTTCTGAATTTTGATATAACGTAAGACCAAACCAAGAATTATCAACATCACCATCATCATCATCATCATCATCATCATCATCATCATCATCATCATCAGCATCATTATCATCGCCGTTGGTGCCATTATTGTTATCGTTATCGTGATCACTGTATTGTTATCATCTTTTTCAACATCACCATCATTGTGACCTTAATGATTACAGGTACCATCACAACAACTGGCATGTTTAGTGGCAAAATAGTTGATATTACCATCATCTACTTCAATTCGAAGTATTTTTTGACGATTTAAAAAAAAATCAACGAGAGTGATAATAGTTTTATATTCACTTTTTTTACCTTCACAGTTTATTCCATTGTAGCCATCTTTACAGTTGCATTTATAGCCACCTACATCCTCAGTACAAACACCTCCATTTTTACACGGGTTAATTGGTAAACATTTTGATTCTCCTGCAAAAATGAGGTGGAGGTAAAGGTTACGAGAATTCGAAAATGGACATGAATTGGACGCAAGGTTTTTCATAGTTATCTTCATATTCTTCCAGACTTCGTTGCGTGTTTACAGATCACGGGTTTTACAAATATAATATCTTTTATGTTTTAATTTTTTGTAAAATATTTTTTCTATTATGCCTTAAGACTTCATACCCACGCTATTATCCATCTGTTACATGGCTATGCAACCAATCGAGTGTCCGTTTTATAATCTTAATTTTATAAATTGTTTCTTCAAACTTAATAATTCGTCAAGTTAGAACAGAACAAATTACAAGCGTGACGTTGGTTTCGATTCCTGAATCCTAATTATTGTAGATTTTGACGATGTTAATCCTTCATTTACTCTGTGTTTAATGATCAGTTTGAGAAGCTCTATTAAACACATGGAAGGTATCCAAACAGCTCAAAGTTGGTTCAGAAAATCAGCGCGGTGTCTGAAAAACCTAATGAAACACTCTTCCTCGTCTTTGATATATTTAATTAAGGCGATGTTTGAAGCGCCATTTTTCTATTAACAATTTTACACCAGTTTCCGTAGTCTTAACGCCTGGTCCAGGCTAATATCGCACTGGTTTCAAAAAAAAAAAAAAAAAAAAAAAAAAAAACACTACCGATTTACTCACGTTCACAGTTTTTGCCCATGAATCCAGCCATACACGAACAGACATAATTCCCAATATTTTCCGTACACACGCCCCCATTTCTGCATGGATTTGGTTCACACCTGCTTTCAACTAAGGACAGCACATATTGTCAATAAACTTGCATATTATATATTTATACGTCATCCAGTATAAACAGACGATCGAGTGTAATGCACTTTCATGCTATATTTCTGCTTTTGTGCCCTGTTCGAGTGATGTGATTTAGGTTTTTTAGTGGATGCCATCGATGCTGAGATGTGTCGACCACTCAGGTGAAATTTCTGAGCAATAATTTGTAATAATTCTGTTACTTTTCCAATATTTTAGAAAACGGAAGTTTCAGCTTTCTTTCAATGTTGACCCTGGCCACTTCTAGGAGTGAATTGGGTAATTTAGCTTCAATATAAATGTCTAGCTTACGGTCACAGCTCTTTCCGTGGAACCCAGCGTGGCAAGTACATTCGTAGTCATCAGGCAGCTCTGTACATTTACCAAAGTTCTTGCATGGATTTGGGGTGCATTTACTTTGTACTGCAAACATACAATGCAAACTAAAATTGTCATATCAATAGTGAAATGTTCAGAATGCTTATGCTTACCGGAGAATCGCAGCATGGGCGGGCAGTTTTATTAGACTGGGATAATATACGTTTATGTTATGGAATCGAACTGTTGTTGTTTTATATGAAACAGTTGCATGCTTTATAATTACCTCAATTTAGTTTTATCCAATTAATTGATGATAATACCAGTTTAAATGACCGAAAAAGGACAACGGAGAAAAGAATTGACGAGGACGAAGAAGTCTGTTTGGCCGACAGAAGGGCCTCGGGACGGCAGGCATGCAGCCGAAATCTTCACTAGAAGTTATATGGACCTCAAACACAATCTGATTTCTCTTTAACGACGACGAGAAAAAATAACATACACTGGCTCGTCAAATTCGCAATTCAATTGGGAGATAGAACAACCCCGCATTTGTCAGATTTTCAAGGTCTAAAGAATGGGCGAAATTGTCCTTTGCATGAACTGGTCTCAGTTCGGACATGGTTTAAAAATGATTATTGTTCGGGTTTCCAATACCAGATCCTGGAAAAGAAATGAAGGGGTTTAGAAACAAAGTGGGCTGTCCCCTGTTTTTGAAATTGATTCCTTTCATTTGGGATAATTTTTAGTTAGTAGTTATTTCAACTGCACAAAGCAATTACAGTAACCACCAACAGGAGTTATCTTACAACGTAGTAGAGTTAAATAACCTTCATAATTAAAATTATGAATATCACTCCATTTTAAACCAGAATTGAAGTTAAATTTGCGGTTCTAATGACACTCCAAAATGTATTATTTTGATTCTGAATGAAACTTTAAACTTTAGGATTTTATAGTGCAATGACAGGAAATTGCTTAAACAGCAATAAAATTGCTCATCTACAAAAATAACGAAATCTTATTATCTTTCTTTTAACTGATCTTGGCTCCCAAACACACTTTAACATAACTTTTTTGTTTAATGTACAGGCGGATTGGGTTGTACCACTTTGCTCCTAAGCCCCTCGTTTATTATACACAGCATGAAATTGCGAATTTACGCATCTTTATTTGTTGCGTAAATATTCGTAAAGAATGAGAATTACGGACAAATTGCGCTGTGCGTAAGGAAGCGTAAACTCGGACATCGCGTAAAGGTTGCGTAAATGACATTAAAGGACGTAAATGACAAAGATAATAATAGATGAGATTTACAGTTTGTCATTTACAGAAATACCGCATGAAGTGATATAATTATGTCTCAATGCTCAGTAACGAATTTCCCATCTAATTTCGTTCTCTCCCACTGTGAACCTTTACGCTTCTTTAAGGCCTACTCTGGGATCTTAAGTCGCCGTAACTTTAGGCGACTTTAAGCGATTTAAGGCGACTTAAGACGACTTAAGATAAAATTGTTTTAAAATATTGGCGACTTAAGGCGACTTAGTGTGACTTAAGGCGATTTAAGGCGACTTAAGGCAATATCAGGCAACATGAAAGTGTTTCTAAAAAGTGATAAAACAAAAAGCTATTGACAGTCTCTTCATCACTATACCTAAATACCAAGCCACTGGTCTCTGGACAGAATAATATGAGACAGGATTCAAGCCAGGTCTGATCGAGTCAGGACTTAAGTCAGGATGCCTTGTTCTTTACGAACCTTTCCCTTTTTTTACTCATAAGTAACCTTTACGCACATTTAACCGTGTTTACGACGGCCCTAACCTTCACACTTGTCTCCTTTGTACCCAACAGGGCATACACATCTATAATCTACACTCACTGCTGTACATGTACCCCCATTTCTGCACGGGTTGGTGCCACAAGGATCTATAACTAAACAAATACAAACGAAACATGATAATTGCAACCTCTTAATACTTTTATAACGGTTTTTTTTCTGGATCGCCATTGGCGATTTCTAATTTTGTTATTGTCTCGTGAATGCGCGAAGCGTTGAACGAGATATAGTATACGGGGACAGGGGTGCTTACCACTAAGCCAAGAAAACCGGTATTTTCGGTTGGAAAGCAAATGGTAAGGTTAATTTTCCGAGAAATCCGGTTGGAACAAGTGGACAACCTTCAGAGGTTGTCCCGCGATTCCGGTTGGGACGATTCGACTGGAATTTTCCTTACCATTTGAATTTAGAAAAAATTCAAATCGCTAAATCGAGTTAACGGTCTGGGTACCAGGACGGAGAAATGGAAAATTTAAATGGTAAGTGCAATCTCGTCGGTTGGTCAGTAAATTTGGAAAATCGCTTACCATTATCTAACGGTCATCGCAACCGGTTTTTTCCTACAAATGGTAAGCACCCCTGGTATGCAAATGAGTCACTCGATGAATCACTGAGATGTAAATTGCTTTTTGTAATTCCCCAATGTATTAAGCCATCCAGTTGTTTCGTTTCACATAATGCATTTTTTCACACAATGCATATTTATGTCATGCTAAGAGATTTTCTTTGTCTGTTTACTCTTTGACTTCGAACAACACAGTATGGGAAAGAAAAAATTAAAACCGAAGATCAAATGGATTTTTCAAGAGTTAGGTAAACGCTACAGCACGATAACTGTTTTTAAAGCACTCGGCTTTAGGGGCAAATTTCGAATAAAAAACAAGACATATCTTAGCGTGACATAAATACGCATTGAGAACTCGGCGTCTTTGTATTGATTTTAAACAATAGCCTATTGTTGGAATGACAATAGACTATTGTTAAGAAACAATACTTAGGATACGTCTTAACCCTCGGACGTACACGCAAACTTATACCCCCATCGTGGTACGGGGGGGGGGGGTTGCAATCTCCCCCTTGGGCTTTTGCGATGTTACAATATTTCGGTAATAGTTTACATCCAATAGATAGCGCGCGATGTGCTCTACAAGATAAGGTAAGTATTATGGGTTGTGACGCTGCTGGGGGTCCGTGACGTCATCTAAAATGGCCGCCAAAACGGTCCCCATCTTGGATTTTACTAAAAATTCAAATTTCTCGGGAAAATGTGGAAATTGCAAATATTATTGTTTGCTAGAGTTGCAAAATAACATACAATTAAACATTTTGATGCTTTTGGTAGCCTTTTATAGGTTTTTTTTTAACTGAAAAAGGTGAAAATCACGCATTTTTATTAAAAAATGGCTTGACCACAAGTAACTGATGACGTCATATCTCGTTACCATGGCAACCGATTGTCGCCAAACTTTACCAAAACGCGTCTTAAGGATAAATGAACACCTACTGAAAACGGCATGTGCTAATCGTAATCGTAATCGTCTTGAAAATATCGGAGAAAAACCTTAAGGGGGGGGGGGGGGGGCAACCACCCCCTCCCTTGTACGTCCGAGGGTTAACTTAGGAGGCTTTCTTGAATCCGGCCCCAGAACAAAGTTAATAGTAAGCTGAAGTAGCGGCTTTGTAATCGTTAAATAACTCAACTGCCAGCACAGCCTCCAGTTGCAATTAAGATTATTCATAGAAGTTGAAAGCCACAGTTAAAGTCCATTATCTGAACGTATTCAAAAACAAGACAACCAGCCGAAACCAAGCGCCTTCTGAAACTCACTTCGTGACACATGTACAACGTGAGCGGATGTTATATAACTCATGTTACTAACAGCCAAGTCACTTTCGTTTAGATGTTTTATCCTATAGTCTGTTAACATCTAGTTGACCAACCGAAGACCGCCTGGTAACAGTGGAAGTTCCTATAGGTGGCTCGATAGCCTAAAAAGAATAATTTTTTGCACAATTTATATGGCCAATTGGGTTTCCAGTTTTAAAGTTTTACATGAGTAATTCAAAATCCAAAGGAGCCACACTCAAAAAACTGAACACACCAAATTCGACATCTCGCAAGGGATATTGGGATGAAAATATCTTATTTCAAAAACACAGTACAAATGTTAAATTTTAAATGCAAGTTGTTAATATCTTTGACTCTGAAATGAGCCACATTCATACTAATGCTAAAAGAAAAACAGTTTTGGATGGCGCTTTAAGTCGTAAGTGGGTGGGTGAGTTAGAAAGTGTAAGACACCGTAATAAGGCTATTGATTAGTGATCACCAAACCAAGAACAGGGGAAAATATTTGTTCCTTTATCAATGTGTCATGGGTAAGCAAATACGTACATCTTCGTAAATAACACAGCCATTCGTTCTCACCTGGACCAGAAAGCTCTGTGTGATGTACAATAAACAACGGCGGGGGTCGAGGTCCGTGGACCATAAGAGGAACTGGGACTCTATGAGGTGGCAGAGTTACCGGGCGATGCACAAGAACAATCCTGGGGGATCCGGGAACAGGCACTGGTACAGGAGAATGGAATGGCCTGTTCACAATTATTACATGTGGACTGTGTTGAGGTTGCCCTTGGAAAAATGGCCGAGGTCCTTCTCCAAATTGTCTTTCCGTTCCGGATAACTGATTGCCCATGACGTCCTCCTTACCACCCAATGTTGGATTATTCTCCCCATTGGCTCCCCTAAATACCACCGGGGAAGAGAGGTATCTGTGGATAGGGGGGCTGGGATAGCGATGTTCAGCGGCGATGTACTTGTGAACAGCGGGAGCGTAGAAATGAGAAGGTTTAAGCGCACGTATTCCAGAGTTGGCTTCCATCGGATCAGCGAAAAAACTGTCAGGATTTTCAATCAACCGCGTCCCGTCATCAGAAATTCGCTGGGTATTGCCGTTGAAAAAATCAATAGGCCGACCAGTATTTGTGATTCCTTTAAAAATCTGCTGTCTCTTTGTTTCGTTGGGTACAAATCTGTGACCATGAGACCCTTTCGAAACATTTAACTTTGCAGTAACGCCATTTTGGCTTGGTTCTATCTTCCTTGAGTGAGATTTTAAGCGTACTCTGTTTCGAGATCTTTTAATAAGGCCCTCCTCTGTATCCTCCGAAACGTTTGAATTCCAGCTTGTAGGGAGTTTTGATGCATTATGCTGATCAAAAATGTTTTTCTGTTGTTGATATATACCATTTTTTTTTGCTTGTCGCCGGTAAACCGGAAATTGACGTCTAAATTCACCACCTGTATTGAAGCTTCTCGCAATAACTTTATGAGCAAAATCAGATCGTGATTCAAACTTATGTTTTCTTTTTAATGGCTTTGCTTTAAACATGTTATGATCTCTCGATAAATACTCCTTGGAATGTTTATAAAGATTATTTTGTCTATGACTCGACTGGGATGATTTTACGGCGTTGTTTTGATCGTGGGCTTTCGATATCCCCTTCATTTTCACCGAATCAACTAACAAAACGACACCTACCCAAATCACCGCTTTGGCCCAAGGCCAGATCTTCATGATGCGACTTTGGTCTTTCACAGAAACCAAAGCACTTAAGTTATATCCTCATTTTCCATCCATTTTATCAAATTTCTAGTCTTACTGTTTTCTTGAAAGATAATACATAATGTATCACTTCCAATTGTTCGAAATTTTAAATTACATCATGGTATCTAGACATGCACTGTTAGATATAAGAGAACCATTTAATTTCTCTAGGATATTTACAAGTATGCTATAATAAGTGCTTACATGTAACTAGATCAGGAACGAAATCAAACTATAAAATGAACGAGACAAATTGAAATTTAGGCAGCCGCTATATGTCATTTAATAACGAGGTGTGATTGTCTGTTGGGATTGTTTGTAGGTTATCAATATGACCTGCTTCACTGTTTAAAGATCTCTCGATGAAGCAATAAGGCAATGATCGTATTTGATTTCTCCTGTCAAAAATGATTCGCTTGAATGAATACAAATCACACATAGCAGGTTGCATTGTTTTAATGGTTGATTAGTCCAAACAGAAGGTATGGAAGCAAGAGTTCCACTGGTGCCGAGCTCAAAATGCAAATTTTCGCAACGGAGGGACAAATATATGTGGTGTTATAACTATGACAATTATAAACCTTTGTTTAAAATTTTATATCCCGCCCCCACCTGATAAATTACAAAAGTTTAGGCTTTTTAGAAGTTTTGCTGCATTTTCAACGTTAAATTTCCCTATAATACAGATACACATCCAATTTTTCCCCGCTTCTTGTGTGGGCGCCTACTTTAACCCTATTCAGCCAAGGGGGGTGGGGTGGGTGGGGGGGGGGGGTGGGCACCAAGTTCCCGCGTTAACTTTCAACATTCATAACTTCTTTAATATGTATTCAAACGCCATCAAGCTTTGTGACTTTTCCTAAAATTTATCTGGCAACAATTTCATATGACTATTTATTGATCACGTGACTTGATGTTTCCATGGCAACAAGATTTTGACAGTCGTGTTTTTTGAAATTTGCATATTTGTACCTTTGAATGAAGAAAAACAATGTTTATTGGTATAACTTTTATATTTTTTACGTCATTTGGCGTTTATTTATTTGTTTTGATTAATTTTGAGTCAATTTGGACAGCTTTTAAGAGGTTTTAAAAAAATTCAGAAATCCAAGATGGCGGATACAAGATGACGGCCGTATAACTAATTACCTAATAACTACGTCATATGACATCATCGTTCCATTGTGCGGACCGCAAAGGAGAGAGTTTTGGACGTAGTATATACCCTCAAGATTTCATTGTCATAGCCTCAATGTTCTTGAAGTTACGAGTTAATGTTACGAGTTAATGTGTACCCCCCCCCCCCCCCCCAGGCTCAGGAACTCAAAAAAGCCCAGGCTGAATAGGGTTAATCTTGTTACTTTACTTAGAGCACCTACTTAACGGCTCATTTGTTAACGGTAATAGTTGGTCTCTTTCAGGTTGCACGTATCACTTATAATTTAGTTTATAAACATGTAAGAAAAGTAATAGTAATGTAAAATTGGATTATGTACAATCAAACAATTGAGCTGTTTAAAATTCATAAAGCAAACACCGCCAAACTGCTTGACTTTCTTAAAATTTATTTGTCAACAATTTTGTATCACACGTCATTGTTCACGTGACTAGATGTTTCCTTGGCAACAACATTTTTTAAATGAATGAAAAATGTTTGTTTACTGTCGTAACTTTATACCATTTTAGAGTTTTTTATTGGTTCTGATAATTTGTCGAGTCAGGTTCGACGATTTTCTTAGGTTTTTTTTTTAAATACAGAAATCCAAAATGGCGATGTAGGATTGCGGCTATACATAACTAATGACGTAATTCAACGTCATTTAACGTCATTGTCTCATTTTGCGGACCTAAACGAAAACAGAAAACACAAACTGATCCTTACGGCAAGGCGATGAAGGAGTAAATAAAAGAATAAAACAAAATTTATATATATATATATTAAAACGAATTTGCCCAATATTTCGGTTTGAAAACAAACCTTCATCAGGGGCTAACAGAAAAATGAAAAATGAAGTTAAAACTAAAAGTTCATTACAATTAAGAGTTTGAAATTATGAAAATAAAAAAACAATAGATTATTATTGGTGCAGGAGACTAGGTGTCGTATGTCAATGAGTTTCGTCACGTCTATTTATTCCTAGAGGAGATAACGTTTTCCCTTTGTGTATCAAATGAGCCTCTCTCGCCTTTCTCACTGCGTCACGATTGCTGCGTATGAGTTCAAGTGGGATTAGAAGAACATCATTGATTGAATGTCCAGCTTGATTGAAATGTAGGGAGACTGGAGTGGGATCGCTGAATTGATGATGGTTTATGATGGAGCGGCGGTGTTCTCCAAATCGTTCATTAAGTTGCCGTTTGGTCTCTCCGATGTATTGGCATTTACATTTCTTACATTCAATCAAGTAAATAAGATTTTGGATTTGCAGGATAAGTTGTCGGTGATTTTTCTTTGTTCATTAGTTGCGGAAAAAATGTAATTTGTTTGGCCTTCTTGGAGAAAAGGACAGCTGAGGCAACGTGGATGGTTGCATCTATAAACTCCGGCAGGTTGTTGCGCGTGAGGTGTATTATTGTGGAGCGTGGAATGTACCAAAAGGTCACGAAGGCTTGCGTGACGTCTGTAAGCAGTAACTGGCGGCACAGGGAAGGCGTCTTTGCAGTTAGGGGAGGATTAAAGGATGTTAAGGTGTTTTTTTAGGACTGAAGATATTTTACGAAGAGCAGGGTTGAAGGTTATAACAAATGGCGTGCGATCTGTTGTGGAATTTGTGTGTTCCTGTTGCTTGAGTGTTTCGTGCCGTGGGATGGCGCGGACTCTGGTTACGGTTCTTCTTTTATAAGATAATTAGCAAGTTCTTTGCTACGTTGATCAAAGAAGATGTCGGTGAAACATATGCGGCGTATTCGGAGAAGGAGGGTGAATGGGATAGTTTTCTTGGTGTGGTTAGGGTGACAGGAAGACTTGAGAAGGTACTGATGTTTGTCAGTGGGTTTTGTATGTAGATCTGTGTGGATTTGGTTGTTGCTGAGGTGTACCAGTACATCTAGGAAGGGTAGGGACTGATGCAAAGAAACTGAATATTCATGGGTAAACTTGATGTTAGAGTGGATGGAATTTAAGTATCCGATGAAGGTTTTAAGTTTCTCCTCTCCTTCTGTCCAAACCATGAAGATGTCGTCCATGAATCTACGCCAGACGAAGGGTTTGAAGGGGGCGTTGTCAACTACGTGTTGTTAAAATTTGCCCATGAATAAGTTTGCGTATGAGGGTGCCATACGAGTTCCCATTGCAGTTCCGTGAATTTGTAAAAAAATGCTCATTGTTGAAGGAAAAATTGTTCATGCCAAGTATCATTCTAATGAGATCACAGATGCGTTCAGTAGGTAGTGTTTTGTTTTGACGGGTGTTAAGGAAATGGCGGCAAGCTTCAATGCCTTCGTTGTGAGGGATGTTAGTGTATAGTGAAGAGACATCAAGGGTGACAAGAATGGCGTTGTCCGGTAGAGGTCCCAGCCTGAGACTCTCCAAGTTTCACTGTCATAACTATAATGCTCTTGAAGTTACACACAGACAATTGCCCCCTCGCTCCAAAGCTAAGGAGCGAAAAGAAAGCCCAGGCTAAATTTTGGGTTGGTATTACACCAAAATGTGTTTTTATCTACTTTGTGGATAGAGTAAACTGACCAGCGTGAAGAGATTCAAAAGCTGTCATTTCGAGTGCCAGCCATTCGTCAGCGCGCTGTAACATTAACTCTTTCATCAACTTCCCCACCGATGATGCAGTACCAAAGTTTCTTTAGAAACTAACCCCTTAAATTATTATAACAATTGGTTCATGCTTTAGCGTGCACTATCGAGTTATGGAGCACGCGGGAAGTTTGGAGAGCACGAAAGAAGATCGCCTCGGAGCCGAGGGCAACTCTAGCTTCTTGAGTGCTCTCCAAACTTCCCACGTGCTCCATAACTCGATAGTGCACAGCTAAAAGTATGAACCAATAGTTTTATAACATAGTCGGTGGAATTGTGCATCAAATCTGACACGAAAAACGGACAACAATATCAGAAGTGATTGTTCGCGGTAAGCGAAATATTAAGCAAAATAGGAATTGGTTTTATTTCAAATTTTCTGTTGAAAGTTCGAGTTTTATTTTACTGCAGTTTAAATACAAAATTCTTTGTTTTTTAAAAAGAAATCACGGTCAAGAATGGCACTTTTATTTATCAGCGTGCACTATCGGGATTTTGAGCACGCTTACGTATACTGAATTTGAGTGCGCGGCTCTGCTAGCTATGTTATAATATATTGTTGTTACTACTTTGTTCGCTATTAGGGTGTTTGGTGTAGATTGCAACGGGCGTTCTGTTTCTTCCCCCACCACGAGTTGCTTGTTTGTTCTTTCCTGGGATTGGGAAAAGCAAAAACGGTTGACTGTTCACTGACTCTCGGCTCTTTTATCCGGATTATTGTTTCTTAAAAACGCCAATCTTTTTCTCTTTTCTTCTCTACGTAAATCACATAAAGATAAATGGATTTTCAATGATAAAGACCTAATAAATGACAATAGCTGGAAATAGATTTGTTTGTAATTGCAAGGCAAACAGTTTCTGATACCGCCAACGCGAAATGTAACCATACTGAACGGTCCACATCGCCATCGATGGCTGATCACGTAGCTTGCTACGTAGCCTGGGAGGTTCCTTCACTGCACGCCTCGTATTAGTCGGAGCCTGCCGACGGCCGAGCGACTGGCCAAAGGCTGGAAACAAGCGGCGAAAATATAAGAGACATAAGAGGCGTTTATGAGAGAGATGAGTGAGCGCGAGAAAATCCTCTGGCGAGCGGATTTTGTTAGACGGCTGTTAAACTTCTTGTTTACATTTCTCACTGATCGATGCAAATGGAGACCAATTGTTGAAAACAACATAGCTACACGCCAGTATTGTTTGTTTGTTTGTCTGCATTACTTTTGTACAGTGACGTCACTGGATTTCTGTTGTTGGAATGTTGTGACGTCACTGGATTTCTGTTGTTGTAATGTTGCCAGGCAACCGTCGGACAACATCACAAGAAATATACAAAAATCGAAACTGGAGCGCGTTTGTATGTATCAGTATGTTTCAAACCTGCGCTATTGACGCTCGTTACGCTCTGGCCTTCGACACTCTTTCGCGAGGAATAATTTGCAGTCATGTGTTCAAGATCCTAGTTGACATGCATAGATGAAGAGATAATCAGCAAAAATAAATACACAAACCCTTCAAAACCTTTTTTATATTTATTAAAAAAAATCGTCTAACAGTTATAGTTGCATCGAATGATTAAAAATCTCATTTACAAAATGTGTGATCGTCGTCTAAAACTATTGCTTTTTTATTATAAATAAAAATAAATTATCTGTTTAGTACAATCACTTCTTGGAAAATTCGGGATCAAAATTTGGTAACCGTCAAAGAAGGCAGTCCGGTTTTTTATCCTAATTTATTGTTGACCAAACGAATGACTCCCAGGAGAAGGATCCACGCAGGATACAGTGCTTCTATGCGAATATGTAGATTAGTGTACGAAGATGTAACATAGAAACAAACTTCTAACTTTCCCGGCTGTTTAATTCCACGTTTCGGCCTTCGGCCTTCTTCAGGTGGAACTATTGTCAGAGGAACTAGTCGCCCCATTTTTGCATGGAAAAAGAATACATGGATCCGGTTCTGCAAAACAAAGAATATTCCTCATATATTTCCCATATATTTCTCATATATTTCCCATATATTTCCCATATATTTCCAATATATTCTGTTTGTTCAAAATTGTAAATACTTATTGTAGGCTCTAGGGTGGAATAAGTCTGTTTTTGTTGTTGGTGTTGTTGATAGGACCCCGATTTTTCTATATCTACAATGTACAACAAAGGGTTAACCTCAAGAAAAAAAAAACCAACAACAAAAAACAAAAAAGGCAGTACAAACTAACATTATTCGAAAATATTTTGCAAATAAAAAAATTGCTGCCAATGATGGGAAAAATTGGAATGCTGACCCCGACGTGACTTGAACACGCAGCCTTCTGATCTGGAGTCAGACGCGCTACCATTGGGCCACGGAGTCAACCGATGACGAATTCGTCTACCTTTCGTTTGTCACTTAATCTCGTGCAGGGAGGGGAATTTAGGTCAAGCGTCAGCTTTGAATTAAGGTTTTCTTAAATAGAAGGAGTTAAATCAAGGTATTCAAACAATAGTTTAAACTTTTAAGACAAGGAAAATAGAAAGCCACTTTGAACTGCTCTAATTGTCAATTAACGGTAATCTACTTTCGCATCACTGTTACCTGGGCCTACATTTTATTTGGGTCTGGAGACTAACTGGGCAATAAATGTGTTTTCATCAATTCTTATTCATATGCTAGGATTTCACTTTTGCCTTTTTTTTCGCGTAATTGAAAGACTCCGATGTCTACCAAATCAAAACGTACGAAGTTGTCGGTACACGTAATACGGCATACCTATTCTTTCGCATTATAAACGCTCTTTGCGAAATAACGCCCCTATAATGGACTAAAAAGAGATAAACATTATTTACAAGCAGTGGAAAGCAAATCTTGGTAAATATCTACCTTGGCAATTCTTCCCCATCCATCCTATTCTGCAAGTACAGGAATACGAAGTTCCGTCAGAGGAACAAGTCGCTCCATTTTCACATGGAGAAGAAATACAAGGATCGGGTTCTGCAAAACAATGAATATTTCCCATCTAACTCTTGTTTACTCCTATGTTTGCGAACAGGGGGCTTTCTTGTGACGCACGCGCACAAAAGTACGCGGCTTGCTTGCTTTGGCTCCGAAGTGATATCTTGTTGTCAAGTACCGTGGCTAAATTCGGGGCTAATTCCTTCATTTTCGTTTGCGGGAAAAACTTTAAATCAACACATAGTAAAAGTACAAATCATATTAGTACGTTGGGGATGAAAATACTGGCCCTTTGAGCTTGAGATTGTAATGCTGTTCAGCAATTCGAAGAGACAACTCTATGCAAGGACTTATGGATTAATGGCGGATTTGTGGTCTTCAATGGACATTGCCACGTGAACTTTCTACCCAGAATTGATATATGAACTCTCAACGTATCCGTAAAGGTAAGTTTGTTTTATTTAAGTCCCTCTTTAAGAAATCGCGCCAAGGAGTACATTCGAAATCTTTCGGTGAACTTCCTTGCTCTAATGCAAAATACCAATTTCTCGCCGTCTTGGCAGACCATGATTTCGAAGTCCAGTCGTTGTGCCACAGAGTTTTAAATAAAAATGGCAACAACTATCATTTTGAAATCCGTTTATCTAGCAGAGGTCAATCACAAAATGGGGGAAGTTTTGTGTTTTCAGCTTTATAGTGAAAGACGTTGGTTCTCGTCTTGTTGTTTGTGTAGTTCAACTTCCCTCGTGGCGAATGCCATAACTTCAAATAAATCATACACGGTTTCTAGAACTCGTCATCTTGTAATCACTTTTTTCTTTGCAATCGGTAGCAAAATGAAGCCTCAACTCGAATTAACAAATCTACAAAAAATTATTGTTTATTGAATATTAATTAGTTGTTTATTATTCGAAAACCGCTCGTTGTGCCAGAGCAATATATATTGGAAACTAACTACATTCAATTTGCTTTTAATACATGGTGCTACATTGGCTTGGAAAATGGGGGAAGTTGGAGATTTTTTAGATGTTTTGAGTATAAACTAACTCATTAAACTGTTCCTTGAAGTCTCTGCTTGGGAATTGCCCCTGAAATTGCTTCATTTGGGATTGTTGTCAGTTTGTATGACAAATGAACTAAATTTGAGATTGCCTCAAAAGCAAAACTCATAATATCATGATAATATAGTTTTTTTGGATGTGCATTATATTATTTTTACTGTAATTGTAACATAAACAATAACCACCACTTTCTTAGCTGAAAATAGTTTCAGACCCTCTTGTCACTTTGGCAAGCTTATACACCTATTTCAGAAAAGGTTGTCGCAGCTATAGTCAAGTATACATGCCATACACCTTTAGTGTGCTGAAAATAAAAAACACTTTAGAAACAAAATTTTGAGTAGACATTGCATTACATATTAATTTTTATTATTGTTTTGGGCTCTGACCATTTTTCATGTTGTAGAATGCCAGACATTTGCCAAAGAACCAGTTATTTCATACCTCCCATGCTCCTTTGTGGTCTAGGGGCATAGACTTAAGTACAACAACCTTTTCTAAATACCGTATTTATTCGATAAAGCGCCCTGGGCGCTTATTAAATTTGTGGACCTTGAGAGTGGGCGCTTATTCGAGGTGGGCGCTTAATCGAGGCTGGGCGCTTATTAAATTTTCACCATTTTCAGCAAGTAGTAAGTTTATTTTGCAACAAAACAATAAAATAATAACAAAACCAAAGCAGAATTTTAACTGTTCATTGAAAGTTTCTTTAAAATACTTCGGAAAACTCGGTCTTCGAGGAAGTCTCTTAGTAGTACTGAGTCAATTTCAATCTCATTGTCACTAAGGTCAATTAGCGAACTCTCTGGTGCTGCCTCCTAGAGGGGTGGGGTGGGCGCTTATTCGAGGCTGGGCGCTTATTAACTTTTCCTACCTACAGGGTGGGCGCTTATTCGAGGTGGGCGCTTATTCGAGGTTGGGCGCTTAATCGAATAAATACGGTAGTTGTATAGCTATTTAAGAAGTCATACACACTATGTAACTCAGTAACATAAGCAAAATTACTCCTTAGCTCCCATTACAAGTAAGTTAGCACCATCAATATCATGTCCCCGGTCACGCACACACATAAGTGATAGATACGACACAAATTTGTCAAGGTGCTCATATTTGGCAAGTGCTACTATCCCTCCATGTTGTCCATGAGGATGACTTTCAAATAGTGCGAATGACTGTTCAGCTTTACTACAGCAGAGAAGCATTGACTTGTCTGGTGGAGCAATAAGGATTGTACAACAAATTGTACAATTTGGCTGATTTACTATACTTTGTGTTTCAGGGATGGAGGTTGAGGCTGTGGCATAGCAATGATCATGAGGAGGCTGTGGAAGTATGGAAGAACCATTTGCATGAGCTGGATTACTGAACTTGGACAAAGTCTCATACACAATTTGACGGCTATAAAATTGTGCCGGCCAATCACCAGGCTGGGGAGTAAGGAATTCTTGAAAATAGTCTGAGAGCTTGGTACCGAGTAGTATGTCAAATGCAGCAGTTGTTGTTGTACGTGGGTCGTTTTATGAAACCTTGAAAATAAAATTGAGCCTTGAACCATATGTCTGTTTGGCTGATCAATGAAAAGTACTAAAAACGTTTTTGTGGCTCTTTCTTGGTGTTGCAAGGCACCAAGAGCACGAAGACAATCAAACAATAGACAATAACAAAGAAAATGCAGTAAAACAATACTATTGAAAACAAAGAACTCTAGGTTGAAATGTATTAATGCACCTTGCAACACCAAGAAAGAGCCGTTTTTGTTGGTTTTCCGTTTGCCTTAGATAAATTATTTTATATCCTACGTTTGGAAAGCTGAAGCATTTCCTCCTGTACTTCCTCATAAAGCCCAGGCGGGAAAAGCACTCGACCACAAGGTCCCCTTAAAATTTCGCCGAAGCACGTCTCTTCTACCGTCCACGAGTCATGTGATATCGCGGTGTTTTCTGCTGTCGTTTGGGTAGCTGCCGATTTTCTAGCGAGCTGGGTCGTCGTGGTTCCTACTGGTGCTTTGTCCTTTGCGCGCCTTCCCATTTTAGGGTGCCTGTATTTTCCCACTCGCTAAAATGAAAATTTTGAATATATATTTTTTGCTTTAATGGTAGCACTTTGTGTTTAAATCCAACCAATCGTCATAATACCCACCTGTGAAAACGAAGATTTTCTTTTGAGGGCCATTCTACAGGCACCGCAAATCCGCGCACCGTCGAGGTCAAGTAGGTTATAACTTTCAGGTGGCAATTCCGCAACATAAGAAGCGACTGGCCTGCAACTTTTACTGTTAGTGATTTTTCCGCACACTGAACACTTAACCGAATCTCTTTTACATTCAGAAACGAATATTAAAAGAACAGAGAGAATAAGTAACAAGTTTAAAGAACCCGCCATTGCTGTGAAATGTTCTGGTAGTCTATAGGGGCCCTGTGGTGAGCCCGCGTGACAGCGGTGTTTGCGCATGCTAATGCAAAAAAGCCCCCTGTTATGTTTGCGTTTGTGTGTCTTTGTTTGTTTGTGTGCCCGACCGGAACATGTAAAATATCTTTTCTATTAACTCAGGCTGCCTCGCATTTTTAACTTTAAGGTTATTTCGTGTAGCCAGTTTTATTATTCTTTTTATTCAAAATTGTTAATTAACAATTATTGGATTAGGTTGAGCATGATAGCGATAATTATTAAGGCCGAAGGCTGTTGTTAACCCCTACCTCATTACATCTACGCCTTAGTTTTAAAGGCAATAAAATACAATTTTTTTATTTAAACCTCAAGGGTTATACAATGTATACCAAATGGTTAACCTCAAGTAAAAAAAAAATAAAAATAAATAGCAGTACAAACTAACATTATTCGAAAATATTTTGTAAATATAAAAAGTTGCTGCCAGTGATGGGAAAAAAAGGAGGAATGCTGACCCCGACGTGATTCGAACACGCAGCCTTCTGATCTGGAGTCAGACGCGCTACCATTGCGCCACGGAGTCAACCGATGACAAATTCGTCCACCTTTTGTTTGTCTAGCGTCAGCTTTGAATTAACTTGTTTCTAAATAGAAAGAGTTACAAATTAAGGTATACAAACCATAGTTAAACTTTTAATACAGGGGAAATAGAAAGTCACTTTGAGCTCCATTTCTGAAATCAATTAACGATAACTTCTACTTTCGCATTACTGTTACACATGCATGCACCTACTTTTTATTTGGGTCTGGAGACTAACTGGGCATTATATATAACAAAGCTCTGGGATTCTGGTTAATTGTTGTTTAAGTTAGTGTTTGCATCAAGTCTTATTAGTACACTGCATGCTAGGATATCACTTTTGCTTTTTTCTCACGTTACTGAAAGACTCCGATGTCTACCAAATCAAAACGTACGAAGTTGTCGGTACACGTAATACGGCAAACCTATTCTCTCGCATTATAAACGCTCTTCGCGAATTAACGCCCTTATGATGGACTAAAAAGAGATAAAAATTATTTACAAGCAGTGGAAAGCAAATCTTGATAAATATCTACCTTGGCAATTCTTCCCCATCTATCCTATTCTGCAATTACAGGAATACGAAGTTCCGTCAGAGGAACAAGTCGCCCCATTTTCACATGGAGAAGGAATACAAGGATCGGGTTCTGCAAAGCAATGAATATTTCCCATCTAACTCTGTTTACTCCTATGTTTGCGTATGTGTGTCTTTGTTTGTTTGTGTGCCCGACCGGAACATGTAAAATATCTTTTCTATTAACTGAGGCTGCCTCGCATTTTTAACTTTAAGGTTATTTCGTGTAGCCAGTTTTATTATTCTTTTTATTCAAAATTGTTAATACTAATTGTAGGCGCTGGGGTAGAATAAGATTTGTTGTTGTTGTTGTTGTTAACCCCTACCTCATTACATCTACGCCTTAGTAGTTTTAAAGGCAATAAAATACATTTTTTTAATTTTTTTCCAAGAGGGCACGGTAACGAATCCTGCAATCTGATTGGTTCTTAGCGCGGTCCGGATTTTCCTATCTCTGCCCACGGGCACGGTAACGCTTTCGTGAGTGATGTGACTCCGTTGTTTTAAGCTTGAAAGCCCTGGTTTTATTGAATTTTCTCGTTAATTATGGACCCAGACGAAAGCTACCAAAGCGAAAGTGAATTTTATTGGCCAGATAAAATATTTAACGACACAAATGAAGAAAACAATGAAGAAAACCAGCAAAGTTTCACCATGGATGGCTGATCGGTCGGCTGACAATGATACAAAGATCCGAAAACACGCTAAAGACGAAATATCAAAAAGACTCAATGAAGAAAGAGAGATTAAACTACTGGGTGGAAGGAGAAATCAGCCGTAAACTTAAAGGTCAATGTTATTCCTAAAAAAGGCGAGTACAAGTTTGGATTTTATGATTTGTTGATTTCTTAGTTTGTTCGGCGTTTGTTGTTTTTTTTTACAAAGCGGCCTTTGGCTTATAAAAAATAAGCTTACTGTAATTAGACAATCTTGCGCTTGTTTACAAAGTTTTTGACTCCATTTGATTCACTTGTTCTTATTTTTCCCTTTCTGTTTTCTTCTAATCGAGATTCTGTTCATTTTTATTAAAAAGTCTTGCTTAAATTTCTCATTTGATTCCAGTTTTGTACTAGCTTGTTGTCAATATAATTTTTAATACACGCAATTTCGCGATCGGATTTTACGAGATAATTTGGACTTTCACTACATTGCTCGGTTTAAATGATTTATTTCGCAGTTGTTACCTTCTTTTATCTGAATTCTGTAAGTTTTCATTCAAGAAAATATGATTTTTAAATTAGAATAGCTCAGTTTAAGCTTTCGCACTGCTATGAATGAATTACGCTCGACTTTTCTTTAAAACAAAAATTTGAAAAGTTTTTAAAGTTAATCTTCAGCTTTCCACGGCTTCGCTGTGGGCAAGAACATTTTTTCTATCCTCACCAGAAGCAAACACAACAGCCGTTTATTCTACCGAGAGACATAAACTAATAGAAATGAGTTCACTTTGCAAAGTAAGTTCTTTTGTTTATGAATGAAAAAGTTGTGAAGATTACCGAGTTAATTTAGGTTTTGCACGCGTTGTGTCAGTTTTGCTTGACGCGGCGCGTAAAGACATGACTTCTTGGAAAGCTGTACAAGTGTATCACGATTTTCTCGGCAAATCGCAGAATTGAAGTAGGAAAAAAATAAATAAGTTATTTACCGGCCTTGGTCGGTCTGTATAGGAAAAAACTGTGCCCTCGGTCTTGAGTACGGCCATCGGCCGTACTCAAGACCTCGGGCACAATTTTTTCCTATACGGACCTCCTGGCCGGCAAATAACATATATTTATTTAAACCTCAAGGGTTATACAATGTATACCAAATGGTTAACCTCAAGTAAAAAAAAAAAAAAAAAAACAAATAAATAACAGTACAAACTAACATTATTCAAAAATATTTCGTAAATATAAAAAGTTGGTGCCAGTGATGGGAAAAAAAAGGAAGAATGCTGACCCCGACGTGATTCGAACACGCAGCCTTCTGATCTGGAGTCAGACGCGCTACCATTGCGCCACGGAGTCAACCGATGACAAATTCGTCCACCTTTTGTTTGTCTAGCGTCAGCTTTCGATTAACGTGTTTTTAAATAGAAGGAGTTATAAATTAAGGTATTCAAGCCATAGTTAAACTTTTAATTCAGGGGAAATAGAAAGTCACTTTGAACTCCATTTCTGAAATCAATTAACGATAACTTCTACTTTCGCATTACTGTTACACATGCATGCGCCTACTTTTTATTTGGGTCTGGAGACTAACTGGGCATTATATATTACAAAGCTCTGGGGTTCTGGTTAATTGTTGTTTAAGTTAGTGTTTGCATCAAGTCTTATTAGTACACTGCATGCTAGGGGATATCACTTTTACTAGTCTTTTTTCTCACGTTACTGAAAGACTTCGATGTCTACCAAATGAAAACGTTGTCCGCACACGTAATACGGTATACCTTATTTGTATTTATTTGTATTTATTTATTTATTTATTTATTTTTCTTCCCCATCTATCCTATTCTGCAAGTACAGGAATACGTAGTTCCGTCGGAGGAACAAGTCACTCCATTTTCACATGGAGAAGGAATACAAGGATCAGGTTCTGCAAAACAATGAATATTTCCCATCTAACTCTGTTTACTCCTATGTTTGCGTGTGTATCTTTGTTTGTTTGTGTGCCCGACCGGAACATGTAAAATATCTTTTCTATTAACTCAGGCTGCCTCGCATTTTTAACTTTCAGGTTATTTCGTGTAGGCCAAATGTGTTATCTGCCGAAGCCGAAGGCTGTTGTTAACCCCTACCTCATTACATCTACGCCTTAGTTTTAAAGGCAATAAAATACATTTTTTTTATTTAAACCTCAAGGGTTATACAATGTATACCAAATGGTTAACCTCAAGTAAAAAAACAAAACAAATAAATAGCAGTACAAACTAACATTATTCGAAAATATTTTGTAAATATAAAAAGTTGCTGCCAGTGATAGGAAAAAAAGAAAAGGTGGAATGCTGACCCCGACGTGATTCGAACACGCAGCCTTCTGATCTGGAGTCAGACGCGCTACCATTGCGCCACGGAGTCATCCGTTGACAAAATCGTCTACCTTTTGTTTGTCTAGCGTCAGCTTGGAATTAACTTGTTTCTAAATAGAAATAGTTACAAATTAAGGTATTCAAACCATAGTTAAACTTTTAATACAGGGAAAATAGAAAGTCACTTTGAGCTCCATTTCTGAAATCAATTAACGATAACTTCTACTTCCGCATTACTGTTACACATGCATGGGCCTACTTTTTATTTGGGTCTGGAGACTAACTGGGCATTATATATTGCAAAGCTCTGGGATTCTGGTTAATTGTTGTTTAAGTTAGTGTTTGCATCAAGTCTTATTAGTACACTGCATGCTAGGATATCACTTTTGCTTTTTTCTCACGTTACTGAAAGACTCCGATGTCTGCCAAATGAAAACGTTGTCGACACACGTAATACGGTATACCTTATTTATATGAATTCAAGGCTCTCTCGCATTATAAACGTTCTTCGCGAATTAACCCCCTAATGGACTTAGAAGCGATAAACATTCGGAACTTTACTACATAGCAGGAGAGTTTATTTAGTGTAATACTGTAACGGTGTATTGCATGCCATAGGGCCCAAATATGGGACTTCCATATTTAGGCAGACCATGTGGTTGTTGTTGTGAAGAGCGAGCGAACGAGCAAGGTTGTAAGGAAAACTCAGAGATTGTGATAGATTAAAAACAGGCTAAACGTTCAGTATACACTTCCTTTTATTCGTGGAACCCCGGCTAAGCGTAACAATACCGTAAAATCCCGGTTATAAGTCACTCGTAAGAGTTTTAAGCTGGCAAGCAAAATAATATTGTGATAAGCGTTGTTTTAGTTTATTTGGTGCAAAATTGTATCTAGAATTGCTGTTAAGGAACTGTGGTGTGCTTTACAGCCGGAATAACCTGGGGGGGGGGGGGGGGGACTTAAAACTGGGATTTTACGGTATTTCTGCGTTATATACCATGTGGTCAATGTCAAAAAAACAACAAGAACAATTCAACTCGTTTAAACTTATAAACTTGTTTTTTGGAAAGCTTGGTGCTGAAGGCTAGGAAGGGACTAAAGAGCTACATCAAGTGCAGATAACGATTTCCTTAACGTTAATTTGTGTCCAAATGTCATTATTAATTTTTGTAAGACTGCCTTGATTGTACAGTAGTTCTTTCAAATCGGATAATTTTTCGCTCTGTTCAGTCGCATGTTTGTTAAGTTTGTTTTTCAATGCTGAATTAAAGTCTTTCCAGACACAATTCTCTTCCACTTTACTGCTGTATTTCATGTAGTTTGTCGTTGTTTTTATAATATGTAGACGTTCCGTAGAAAACCTAGGTTTGTGAAATTTCATCGTAGTGCGATTACGAGTAAACTTGTAAACATCGCAGCAAAGATAATGAAAAAACTGACATTAATAATTTGGAGATTTTTGGCATTTTCATACAGTCAACAATAAAAACTGAGGTTTGATTTCTGTAGACTTTTGCTGAATGTAAAGATTTTTGACGAACGCCAAAAAAAAAAACAAAATCACAACAACAACGGTACATTACTTTCATAATGTCCAGTCCGAAAAACAAGGGTCCGGAACGTGCCAATCCCGACTGCACCAAGTCGAAACCTCAAACCACTTGACCATCGTGGAACTCATACTTAACGAACACTCAATTTTGTTATTTTAAGGTAGATAAGCAACAAAACGCTTGTCTCTGTTGAAAAATCCCTTTAGATCGATTTTAATGTTGCATTAAAGACTCTATTTTTATGCTTATTGTTGTTTACATTCGTTTATATTACGTCACTAAGTTTAGAGCTAAATGATGGAACGAATGAGCGAGCGAGTGAGCAAGTAAATTAGCTACCGTTAACGATAACCCGTTCATTACGCTTGCGCGTATTTATGTGTTAAAAACCACGGTCAACATTGCCATCGATAGCTGAGCACGTTGTTGGCATGCATCTAGATATAAGAGATAATCAGCAAAAATAAATAGATACATACGCAAACCCTTCAAAACGTTTTAATATTTATTTAAAAAAATCGTCTAACAGTTATACATGCATCGAATGATTAAAATTCTCATTTACAAAATGTGTGATCAAATGTGTGATCGTCTGAATATAATGTCTAAAACTATAGCTGTTTTATTATAAATAAAAATCAACGATCTGTTTAGTACAATCACTTCTTGGAAAATTCGAGATCATAATTTGGTAGTCTATTCGTCAAAGAAGACAGTCCGTTTTTTGTTTACCCTAATGTATTGTAATTTTATAGTGAGAGCCACGAATTCATAAGCTATGCTATTAAGTGCTACCATCGAGGAAAAGTGTTCGTTAAAGCGGATTTTCACCGTATTCTACTATTTTATTATCCCGTGAAATATTGTTGTTGTCAAATAATGACTATCACGTAAAGAAAAAAATTATATAACTGCGTCACAGTTGCATGCTAGTTTTGTACATGGTGAAAGCTTGAGTTCTGGAGAAATCGTTATCATCAATACAGGTTGGAATTTTCATTCCATTAAAAGATTAAAACATTAGAAATTCTCTTTCATGACCTACCTTATACCTTGCGAATATGTGAGATATACCTCAGTTTCTTCTGGATAACAGCGAACTACCATTTAAATTCACGCCCTTCCGGCCAGATTACGAAACACAAAATATAGTTTCGACAAATGATTCTGGCCATAGGCAAGGTCTCCCTTTTGTTTCAGTTTGTCTAGCTCGAGTTTACAAGAGAAAAACAGCTGCTAAGAGGAGGCAAGACTAACAGATCATTTCTGGCGACAGCCTTTTATAACATTTCTAACATTAAGACGATTAATTACAACACAGTCTATATTTACAGTAATGACGCTGTGTTGTTTTCATTTAATAGTTAGTATAATAGTCTTGATCCAGCAAGAGGCCTTCTTCATCCATCCATTTGAATTCCTGGAATCATACAATGGCAGGATCATGTTCAAGTTCTAAACATGTAAGAAAATAGATTACAGTCCAGATTCAACAATCGAAGAGAGATTTCGTATCTTCGCGCGGCCATGTAATATCCTCTATATATGCAAAATTACCTAAACCATCTAATCATATCTCAAAGGTGTGCTATTTTAAAAAATACAAATTAAAATGATTCTATATTTTGCTTTGCCAACAATGCACAAGGAAGTTAGTTACGTTGAAATATCACGAATGAGGATTTCATTCACCGACTCAAAACGTAGAAACACCCTGTTCATCACAATAAACAGTACAACATGAAATTATTACCGATAGTCTTCATTAAGATGGGCATACTTTGGGATTTTATCCATATTCAAAAGTTTGATCCACCTTGTACTTAAGTGCAAGGTGTAAAGTCTCGACTTGCCTGCCATGAATTCAACAAGTGGACTACAGACTAAAACGTTAGAACCACCTTTCATACCATAATAAAATGCGCGACAAGAAAGCACTGCTCAAAACCGTTAATTTGAATGATCCGAATTTTAATTCGGCGGACGTTATATCTATGGTCACAAAAGTAAGAACCGCCTTGGGTTAATCACTATTAGAGTGAAAGTGTTACTTTAGCTCTAGAGAACTGGCAATTTGGTGAACCCACCCAGGGGCAGATCCAGGATTTTTCTTAGGAGGGGGTGCACCTCTAAGGAATGACGTAACTGAAGGGTGACGTAAACAAATTTTAAAAGCGAACAACGCAGACTAGGTCATCTCAGGGGGGGGGGGGGGGGGATGCGCACCCCCTGCACCCTCCCCCTAAATCCGCCCCTGCCACTTACGTTTTTATCCTCTTATGACATTTCCTTTTTTAAAGTTTGTTATTCTATTCCGCAGCTTGTTTCTTTTCATTTGCTCCAGCATGTGGTCATCCGATGCGTGACAATTATTGCAGAGTACTAAAAGCAAAGAGAGATTATACAGTCAGTTTAACTACCTGCATTTTCTTTAGTTTTAGTATCCCCGTTTACCTTCTTTAAAAAAGTACTGAAAACCAAGGCAAACCTCAATTTTGTTAACACGCTGTGATAAAAGGTCCGTTTTGGGACTTATGCGCCTTCTGGCGCGGAGAAAATTAAGTTAAGTAATCAAGTTTAGGATGATATCGCATCTACAGTGTAAATGACATTATAAAATGCTATTAATCTGCCTGTAATGCAACGTAATAACCCCAAGATAATGTCAAACTTGGTGATCTCAAGGGACCTTCTCGACTCTAGGTACTTATATAACTCATTTATAGATTCTGTATGGATTTTATAGGCTGTATAAAGCTATAGATAAGTTACATGTTTTTCATTAATTTTCTTGATACATTTTAAAATAACAGTTCATATTTAGAATTAATCTTGCAGGACCCCACCAAAACGTTATATGACGTGAGCTCCATGTTATTATATTATTATCATTATTGTTATCATTATCATTATTACTATTATTGGCATTACCATTGTCATTACTATTAACATGTCTGTTTCCATTACCATTACAATTAATACCATTTTCATTACCATTATCGATAGTGTTGTCATTTCTTTTAGTAAAAGCATTGCCATTAGTTTCCATTACCATTGCCATAATCAATAGCATTATAATAAATACCATTATCATTAAAATTACCAATACCATTACTAATATTATTTCCATTTCTGTTACCATTACTATTATCGATAGTATTGCCATTTCTATTAGTAAAACCACTGCCATCGCTTTTAATGACCATTGCTTTACCATTACCATTATCACAATCATTAGCATTACCAATACCAGCCACTCAAGCATCGTGTCAGTTAAAACTCTTTCCCTCCCCCAGGGTGATAATTGTTCCTTAGCTCGGTCCACCAACATTTCAAATCTCCTTGGCGTGTTAAAAGCCATTGTTTCACAATTGATCGTTTTTGCTCTAACATGGGCAAAAGGCGATCAAAACTACAATACCTACAAATTTTCGTATTTTTCTTAAAATACCTGACTGATGGAGAGTCTCTGGTGCTGAAACTACGAAGAAGGAAAACATAAAGAAATATGAGGTTTCTTGGTTGTATCTTGTTGCTTTTGTTTTGTCTTTAACTTACTAAAATAGGAGTGATACAGCAAATTACATGGTGCTTATGCGATTTATACATTAGACTTTTATTTCACTTTGTGACGATGGTGTTTCATGATTTTGGATATATTAGTTTTAATCAGTTTATCTAAGATCAAAACAGTTATTTTTAGTCTATAATTTCAAGATTGCTATCCATGTTCCAGGGAAATATAGACTGTGACCAGGCTCATTTTTGGGAGTATGGAGCGCGGATATTGAGCGTGAATATTGAGCGCGAATATTGAGCGTGAATAATGAGCATGAATAATGAGCGCGAATATTGAGCGCGGATATTGAGCGCGAATATTGAACGCGGACTGGAGAGAGGGAAGGAAGACCCAATATCCCCCAAAAGGAGCGTGTTCACAGGCTGTGGAAATAAACCTATAGTGTGTTCTTTAAACACAATCATCCCACAAACTGGCTATTGGTTTTGAGAAATGTGCTTATATATAGTAAAATGAATAAGTTTGTAATGTTGCCCGATAAGGGTAAACTAGACTGGTTTCATTAGTCAATGTAAAAGCCGGTGCGAAAATCCTCTACAGTAATTTTCTGAACAAATTGCAGGGAGCGGAGAATCGTCTTTATTTTATATCTGCCAGATAGCATTGGATCTAAAGTCCCATTGAAGTATATTGGAGATCGAAGCTGCCAACAAAATATTACCTGGTCAATGATACGCTCTTTAAGGTAGAAAAACACTACATATTAGATAACTTTATTTAGACACGGTAAAATTCCTTCAGCCATTACAACTCTTACAATCATTGGCATACATAACTATTATATGGAGATTTAACACCCCCTAAAATGTGAAACAATAGTATTCTTACCTTCACAACTGAGCCCCGCCCATCCAGGGCTGCACTCACATTTGTACGTTCCTTGTGCCTCGGTACATGTCCCCCCATTTTGACAAGGATTTAATGGAAGACACTTAGACTCCACTGAGAAAATAACATGGATAGCTCAGCAATAGCTAGTGGTTTATTTTGAAATACTCAGACTCCACTAATAAGAGAACATGTACTACTTAGCAATAACTCAAGACAAGGGATCAATTAGAAACACCAACACTCCACCAAGTAGAGTATATGTGTTGCTCTAGGATAGAAAAATATCAATGGAACGACACCTTCGTTTGGGCTTAGAAACGTTTGAATAAACAGCTAATCATGGCTGAAAGAGGCTCGTGTATTGACCACATTGACATTTACGCCTAGCCGCGAACAAGCCACGATCGATCAGGAATGTAAAAATAGTATGGTCACTCCGGATCAAGTTAAGTAACTCAATATGATTCATGATGAAATGGGTATATTTAATTATAGCGGCGCACTTGCCAGGCCGAAGGCCTGGCTGCGCAGCTCCATACTCATAGAACCTACGCCGTGATTTTTCATGGTCATGGCTAGCGGAATGTTTCGCGGGCGCGTTGTCTGCCCGCCGAACGCCCGCCGACGCCCGTGTTGGACAACATCCGGGATCTTAGCAATTTTGTTTTTCGCGCGGCCACACAGCCGTGAGCTCGGTAAACACTTTAGTTGTTTTCTTGTGCCTAGCGGAGAATTAAACTCGTTATTTTCCTGCATTTTTTCGCGGTTTGCTACTCAAGACAGGGATACTAATTAAGGTATACTCAGAAGCCGCTTTAGTGGAAAAAGACGAGCTTTCAGGGATAAAATCTTGCTTCGAGGAACTTCGTGTATTACGTTTTTATCAATGCGGGAGATGATTTCAGAACCAGAAGCGGAGATTTGAATTTCCAAGCAAGCGAGGAACTTAAAGGTAAAACAGATTACAGTTTTCGATGAGAATTTATGTTGATATCAATCTGTGAGTGACTTGTTATTAGTGTTATTGTTAGTTTTGGCGAATTGATTTTAAAACGTGCCTAAATTTAGTTGTATCGATCTCTTGAATTTCATCGAAGAAAGCTTGAACTCGAGCTATAATTACATGGTACGCGTTTTGCTTTTAAACGTAAACTAATGGAGATTTGAATAAATTTTTTCGAAAGAAGATTGTGTTGTCCATTTTTATGTGTTAGTTCATTCATTAGATAGATTGAAAAGCGATTTTATGTAAACAAAACAAGACTTGATTTTATAGTACAGTTCTATCTTCACTCGCTTCGCCTTATGCAAATATGTTTGTGTATTTTTGCAATTTTTGATTTTCAAATCAGTTTCTCGGGCAATTTTTGACAAACATAAACTGTATTTTATTCGGAAACTAGTGGTACTATTTATTCTAGACAAATAAAAGTTGTTTTTGTGAATTGTACGGTCTATAAAAATGTACTGTGCAGACGGTCGCGTAATACTGTTTTTGAGAATTGCTAAAATTGAAAATAACCCGTTCGTCAATCTTAATTCTTGTGCTTCCAACCTTTCACCTTAGTTAAGTTTCACCTTAGTTAAGCTTGTTCAAAGTGCGACGCTGTTAGGCTTGGGCTATCTATATATATATTACGTTTAACCCTTTATAACATCGGTCGGATCAAAACTACCCAATGACAAATTGCTTATTGTACTGGCAAAGTATTCATATTATTCATTGCACACTGTAACATACTAGCTGTAAGAAAGCAAATAGGAATATGATTAATTTACGTTACCACAGCGGGATATTATGAGAGGGATTGGGGCAAAAGTTATAAATTATAAAATGGTGGATTGGGCAACAATCGTGGAACGACAAAAAAGTATCTGTGAAAATTATGCTAAAGAAACTCGAAGTATCCATTACAATTTCAACCGACAGTATACAAACAACTTACCGACAGATTACCAACAGTCGGACATGTTACCGACAGTCGGCCGTCTGTCGGGCGACAGATGGTTACCACTATAGTGGAAAAACTGTCGGCCAACAGTCGGGCGACGGTGGGCCGACAGCTGCTGGCCGACTGTCGATTGTCGGTGGACGTGAGATGTTCTTCACTTTTACCAAATTATTATTTGGCATCCAAAAGTACAAGCAGTGGAAAGCAAATCTTGGTAAATATCTACCTTGGCAATTCTTCCCCATCCATCCTATTCTGCAAGTACAGGAATACGAAGTTCCGTCAGAGGAACAAGTCGCCCCATTTTCACATGGAGAAGGAATACAAGGATCCGGTTCTGCAAAACAACGAATATTTCCCAGATATTTCCCATCTAACTCTGTTTATTCATATTTTTGCGTGTGCGTTTTTGTTTGTTCGTGTGCCCGACCGGAACATGTAAAATATCTTTTCTATTAAGGCCATCCCAATAAAATGTTCCGTTTCCCATCGCACGACCGACCCATTTTGTTTTGGAAAAGATACACTTTCATTCAGATACACTGTCTGACAAGCAAAATTTTACTTTTTAAACATGTGTTCAAGGCTTTATTTTGAATAGAAATCTTTCATATTTAATTTATTAGCCTCCATTGTAGATAAGGAGTAAATTTGGATTTGGAAAACATTGACAATCGAAAGCACACGTGTAACTAGGCCTTCTTACTTAGCATCCAGGCTTTTTCTGGACTGAGGATCCCTCGATCAATTTTCTCTTTGTTTTTTGCCCGACCGACCGACCGACCCACTTTCACGACAGGGAAGGCGATGGGAAACAAAACATTTTATTGGGATGGCCTGGCATTT
Organism: Cladopsammia gracilis; assembly: GCA_022457155.1. Lineage (NCBI taxonomy): Eukaryota > Metazoa > Cnidaria > Anthozoa > Scleractinia > Dendrophylliidae > Cladopsammia > Cladopsammia gracilis. The sequence goes on from JAJGOT010000181.1 coordinate 94,116, forward strand.
TTAACTTTAAGGTTATTTCGGGTAGCCATTACCCTTATTATTCTTTTTATTCAAAATTGTAAATACTTATTGTAGACTCTGGGGTAGAATGAGTCTGTATTTGTCGTTGGTGTTGTTGTTGTTGTTAAACCCTACCTCCCTACATCTACGCCTTAGTTTTGAAGGCAATTAAATACAATTTATTACTTAAACCTCAAGGGTTATACAATGTACGTCAAAGGGTAACCTCAAGAAAAAAAAAACAACAACGACAACAAAAAACAAACAAAAAAAGGCAGTACAAACTAACATTATTCGAAAATGTTTTGTAAATAAAAAAATGCTGCCAGTGATGGAAAAAAATTGGTACGCTGACCCCGACGTGATTCGAACACGCAGCCTTCTGATCTGGAGTCAGACGCGCTACCATTGCGCCACGGAGTCAACCGACGACGAATTGGCCTACTTTTCGTTTCTTCTACGCCTTAGTTTTGAAGGCAATTAAATACAATTTATTACTTAAACCTAAAGGGTTATGCAATGTACGTCAAAGGGTAACCTCAAGAAAAAAAAAACAACAACGACAACAAAAAACAAACAAAAAAAGGCAGTACAAACTAACATTATTCGAAAATGTTACAAAAAATGGAACAAATAAATAGCAATACAAGCTAACATTGTTCGAAAATATTTTTAAATAAAAAAATGCCGCCAGTGATGGGAAAAAATTGGTACGCTGACCCCGACGTGATTCGAACACGCAGCCTTCCGATCTGGAGTCAGACGCGCTACCATTGCGCCACGAAGTCAACCGACGTCGAATTCGTCTACCTTTCGTTTGTCACTTAATCTCGTGCAGGGCGTGGGTATTAGGTATAGCGTCAGCTTTAAATTAACGTCTTTTTTGATAGAAAGAGTTTAATTAAGTTATTCAAACCATAGTTTAAACTTTTAATTCAGGGGAAACAGAAAGTCACTTTGAACTCCATTTCTGAATTAACGATAACTTCTACTTTCGCATTACTGTTACGCCTGGTCCTACCTTTTATTTGAATCTGGAAATTAATTGGACATTATAATTTACAAAGCTCTGGGATTCTGGTTAATTGTGGTTTACGTTAGTGTTTGCATCAAGTCTTATTAGTACACTGCATGCTAGGATATCACTTTTGCTTTTTTCTTACGTTACTGAAAGACTTTGATGTCTACCAAATCAAAACGTACGTTGTCGGTACACACAATACGGTATACCTTACTTGTATGAATTCAAGGCTCTCTCGCATTATAAAAGTTATTCGCGAATTAACGCCCTAATGGACTTAAAAGAGATATTAAACATTCTGGACTTTACTACATAGCAGGATAGTTTATTTAGTATAATACCCTGGGATTATACAACTTCGTAAAGGTTTTTGGCTAGCAATCAGGAAGGGGTACAACCGGAATGAAAGGAAAGGAGGGGGGGTGGGGGGGTGGGGGTGGTGGGGGGCTTACTACCGGGATTTGACGGTATTTCTGCGTTATAAACCTTGTGGTGTCGAGATGTAATTTTTTTAGTACTTTAAAGTGAAACCAATGGACTTACGAAGTTCTTTACAGTTACTATCGAGAGCTTTCTTTGTTGCAAATTACGGACACCAAATTAATTTATTATAGTTGTTTTCTTGTGTTATGGTAATCAAAAAAAACCTGCCAAGGTAATAGAAAGGTAATGAAAACGATAATTCTTGTTAACTATTAAATGAACAAACATAACTTTATTAAAACCATCGGTAGGGTCGCAGCTCTTAGAAGCCTCTATTTTCATTGGCCTTGTAAAACGCAACTGCTATTGTTTTTAGGTTTAGGGTCCATTGTTGTGTTGTTTGTCCTATTGTTAGGTCTAAGTGTATCAAGGCAATGGTGTGAGACCTTCTAAGAGCTGCGACATCATCCAAAACCATCAACGCTTCGTTGATGTACTTACTGTCGCAGTTCTTTCCAATAAATCCTTTAGTGCAAGTACATTCGTAGTCATGTTCAACTTGCGAGCAAATGCCGAAATTACGACAAGGATTGGGCTTACACATGTTTTGCTCTATAATAAATGATCAACATAATAACAATTATAAACTTTAAAACGATAATATAATGTATATTGCTCAGACATTCATAACATTTTCAGTTGCACATTAAAATGATATTGATAATAAAGTAAAGACCCGCGTAAGAAGGAAATTGCTAACGGCAATGCATGTTTGAGTTTTTGACGTCACTTTCTCCTTTTCGCAACCAAGCCTTGGAACAAGGTTGATTAGTAGCGGCCGTAAATTCTCGGAAATAAATGTTAAAATAAAATGACTTGTGATGTTCGCAATGAATTTAAATTTGGCAAGATAAGTAAGAAAGTCTAATTGTACACGAAAATGTAAAAAAATGAAAATCAAAAATTTGATCACAGGGGCACTTTAAACAGAAATTAAAGAACAAATTTACCAATTACTAATGTTTGTTCAAACAAAAATATTCCAAATGCAGAAGCATGATGGGTTTAATGTAAGCAACTTTGAATACAATTTCTTACCTTCGCAATGTTTTCCTTGAAATCCACTGGGACAGTGACATCGATAGGCGTTCATATAAGCCGAGCATGTTCCCCCATTAAGACACAAATTGACTATGCATTGGCCGTTAATAATGGCCTCTAGGCAAGAAATGATATACAGAAAAAAATTATTTATAACACAATGTATAGTCTTCTAGTGAAACAGTCCTGTGGAATACAAAGACTCATGCATATTTTTTTTTACACACTTTAATGTGTGTGTATACGGCTCGTCCAAATTGTAATAAATAACACACCTTAATAACTTTGCGACAAAATTTGATATATACTAACTGTAGGTCTATCTACGTGTATCCATATAATTAATGTTCCATTTAATGTCTAGGACGTTGATTACGGCTTTCGGGTGGAACATTAGCTTATAATTTTTATATTGCTTTTACCTTCTCCATCGCCACCTTCGTGAAGAATGTGATGTTGCTGGACCACAATAGGGACCGGAAAAGGGACCTTCTGGGGATACATGACTGGGTAGGGCTCTCGGTGAATCATCAAACGCGGTGGCGATGGAACAGCCACTGGATACGGTTTTGGAGGAGAGGGGACAGGATATGGAACTGTTCTTATTTCTGGTGGATAACGGATGTAGACTGGATAAGGCACATGGTGCACTTGCGATGGTTGCGGAACTGCTATTGGGAAAAATATTTTTTGGATTTCTGGTGGTTCCTTGACGGGGAAAGCGACAGGATAGGGAACGCGTTGTACTCTTGGAGGAGACGGAACTGCCACAGGAAAAGGCACAGGAACGTTTTTAATCTCCGGAGGAGACGGCACTGGGACTCGAACTTCATGGATTTTTGGCGGTGAAGGTACATGTATTGGTACCATTACCGGCTGAATGGATGGCGGACCGGGAACAGGGACGGGGTATGGTACATGTTCTACTTTAGGTGGCGATGGGACTGGCACAGGAAACGGAACCTTTTCTACGGCTGGCGGAGGAGGCATAAGTGGCATTGGTAAGTCACTAGGTGGAGGCATTCCTTGGGTATCAAATGTAGGTGGTGGTACTGGAATGTCTGGGGGCGGCATCATGGAAAAGTTCGGAGGCAGATCTTGTGGTGTTATTGGTGCATTTGGTTGCATTGGAACACCGGGAGGCGGCATCATGTGAGCATCGGGAGGCGTAGGTTCTCCTACAAGTGGAAGATTTATAGGCGGCATTTGTTTACCTAACATATCTGGAGGAATGGGAGGTGGACCATCTACTGGAGGGAGTTGTTGAGATAGAACATTAGTTGGTGCAGGAGGTTCTAATCTAGGAGGTGCGTTAATGTGGATCGCATAAGGAGGGGGCTGTGCCAAGTGGTGCAGATGAGGATGGTGAATGTGGAGGTTAAGGGGACCAGGGATGTGTTGCGGTACCGGATGAGCAAAAAAATTGATTGCCATTGGAGACAACTCTCCAGCGTTCTTTACCATATGCATATGATTATGAGCACCATGAAAAACAGGACCAATCCTGTGCAAATGCTCAGGTGCACGAAGATGTGTATGTATAGGAGATAATGTTAAATGCACTGCTCCTTGGTCATGTCTATGTAACGACGATGGTTTCTGTTTAACGAATTCGGCTGGTGCACTATTGAAAAAGAACCGGGGTCTCATTTCACTGTCTGAATCTGACCATTGCTGTCTTCTATTTCCTGGTTGGTTTTTCACAGGATTTTTTATCAGCGTTGTAGTGCTGTTTGAACTGTGGTCACTTGTGTCTGTGCCATTAGTAAATTGCTTATATGGTTTGATTGCTGACTCGCGAGTAGTAAAGTCCCATCGTTGGCGAGGCTTCGAGTGATCCAACAAGTTAAGCGCTTTAGCCAAGAACACTGACTCAGTCCTGCGCCGGCGAACAAGCTTTCTCCGCAAAATACCTTTACTGTTAACAGCATTTTCACTGCCCCTCAAGCACGAATTTCCCTCACAAGGTGTCCTCTTAACAGCAATAATTGCCTGCAGGTGGCTTCTGTTATGATCCGTTTTCCTACTGTTCGCATCATACTCTTTATAATCGTCGCTTTTGTTCCTTCCATGTGTTAAATGCAACGATGTTTTATTGTCAACACTGTCGACTGTCTGTACTTTTACCCTAATCCGCAGCTGATTTTTTAGCCTTCTACCACCGTGTTTACGAATACCTGCACTGGTGTTTGATTCAACCCCTGCCAATGTAATGTAAAGGTGGAGAAGAAAACAGAGTCCGGTTGAGATCTTCATTAGCACACTTCATTTGAATACGTACTAACCTAACATTTGCTGTTTTATGCTGTCAGACAGAACATATGCAAGTGTCAAAATATGAAACTCGAAGCCTCGATTTTACTGTAGAGAAGGTGGAAATGTTATGTACATGGATTATCTCATCTGTTTCTAGGAGCATGAAATATTAAACACAATCGCGGACGGTTTAATTTTAGAAGCAAAAGTCACTTTGATGAATCAGTCACTGAACCTAACACTATTAGTCGACCTTTTCAGTTCAACCTGGTCTTGCCATTGTCAACAAAAAATAAAGAAACAAATAAGATACAAACGGATGAATTGTGACCTCAGTGGGGCTCTTGTGACACAGATATAAGATTATGGATATCGGTTTTTACATGGATCATGTAATATCCAGCAACCTTCCTAACGCCTACAGCTAAAACAATTGCAAATGTAGGATACCTTAATAGATGTACAAAGAGTTCAATGCGCAAACACGAAATTTAGTCTTCAAACTCACGCACTGAGGTTTTCATCGTGAGTAATAAATTGTTGTTTTGTTAAACAAATTATCTGGTAGCGAAAGACAGTAATGTTCATCGACCTATAAATTTACTATGTACTTTATTTATCAAATTATCTGGAACTTATATCTGCGACATGTGTACACAACTTCTTAATTGTTTTATTATTGTTGGGAGTTCAGGTTTAGTGTCGACAGTTTGTTTAGACTTCAAGTTATGCCACCTACAGTCAACATCAATTTTTCCTGAATACCTTTTATGTTTCTAACTTGGGAGAGCAACATTAAGTAAAGCAACTTGTCTTAAGGAGGAGCCAGAATAAACGTAAAAGGAAATGAATATTTCTGGGTATAGATTCCGACTTGAAAGCACTCAAAAATGTCTTTCACCTTCAAGGTCCAGTGGAATTGCTAGCCTTAAATCTGTGGCTTTCATTAGCCCATGTTAAAGTTCAAGAGCTAGAGAGGAAACAGAGAGCGATCTTTCACCTAAAATAAATTGGTTTTGTTTTAACAGGTGACTCTTTTACGGTTAAGTTGACAATGGAGCTGATAACAATAAGAAACATGTTGGTAGCTGACAGCTGTACCCGAGTTCGTAAATGTTTTATAACTCGAATATCGCTAAATTATAATTGTTATTCTAGTATATCTTGTTCAGTGGAAAGTCGTTTTAGCGAGACTTGATGCAATAATGTCCAAGGACGTGAAAGAAATAGCATTGCTTCAAGAAATGTGAAGGAAGGTTACATAATGCGAGAGGTTTTGATTTATGCTTTACTGGTGGAATTTGTGTCAATATTGTGTTTCTTAACCTTTGTTGAGACTACGAATATCATCAATGGAGTAGGCTTTCAAAAGAGTCTCGAGAAGAAACATAACATTTCAGCAGGAAATGATTTGATATCTAAAGAAAATTATAAAGTACTTCACATGGAGAAAAATGGTGGAAAGCGTTTACGTAAAAAGCGCCGTCTACACGGCAATTCATTTCATGGAAGAAAACACGCAGAAAATAATTTAATGAAAAGAATCAAGAAGGACAGCGAGGGTTATACAGGTGAAACTAAAAAGAGAAACTTTTTTTTCACGTCAGCCTCTCCTTACGGCCAAATGATGAATCCTCTTGACCGTAGAATGTTTCTGGTTCATCGCGGCGAACGAGGTAACTGTGGTGTAGCGACCTCTGCGTTGCATTTGGGCCATTGTTTGCCTGTTTTATTTAGATATTTGAACTAATTATAACATTACCTAAATAGTTCCATTGCACCAAGCTGTGAAATTTGCTTATTTCATAACTTGATTGATGAGCATTTTATGGTCTTAACGCGCCTCAGGCCATAAAAACAAATTATGCTAAAAGCCTGGCGACTCAGCCCACAGTAGAGACTTAAAACTCATTAGAACTGCGCGATTTCAAATTCTCAAGGAAACTTACATGGAGAATTATTATTTTAAAGTGAAGTTTAATTAAGACAGTTTGATAGCATTAAACTGACAGTGAGTGCTAAAGCTTTCAATAATAAGTGGCTTTTATGTATTTGGTACTTGCTATGAAGACACCGTTCACCGTGATTTGTCATTCTCCCAGGGAGGTTGGAAGCCTATCCCACAATGCAACGCGAGTGAAAGACATATACAAAATTTGCCTCATCACGTGACCTCGCATTTGCCAGTGACCGACGCGGCAGTGGCTGTCAAGACACCGTTTTCAAGACCTGTTGTCTGTCGGTCTTCTTTTGTCAGGATTTGTAATGTCAAGAAAACTTCTCTTGCAACGAATAGATACATGCTTTCGATGATTTTTTCGAAGGATGACACGACAAACGAACATTTAATATCCACGCCACTTTGAAAAAAAAATGTGTCAACAAAATTTGCGCGCGCTTGAACGCGTAAGCATCCAACTGCTTGTCCACGCATATAAAGAACTGAGAACCCTTGGGAAAAAAGTTATTCTCTTAATAGCTATTTGTTTTATCCACGGTTTTAGCTAAACACAGTAGTGCTGATGTCAACGCCAGGAAAAATTGTAAATGACGCGTACAGCTAGCTTGTACGCGCTATATAGCGCGCACATATATTTTGCTACGTGTTTGTACTGATTTTAGCTTTCAGCACTGAGGCATTTACCAAGATTTTTTCCGCCATCCTTTGTTCAAGACGGCTTTTGGAAATACAATGTAACCCTTTTTTACACTCATTTACTTGAACTTGTTTCGGTCTAGATTCGTTTTATTCCTCAAAGAATTTTCATATTCAACTCTGCAAACGTGCGGGAATTCCTTAAATCAGCTCGCCGTCAATTTTCCACCAAATACCAGATATATAAGAACCTATTCAGGATGACTTGTAAAAATGTAGATTCTTATAAGCGGGTGTTTACTGTACTTGGTGGAACAAATCCGAAAAAGGATCGATCCGTTTCGTTCATCATCCCCAGCCCCCCACTATTGATCTGAAACTATAGTTCGCCGAATGGAACACACACTCTGAAACCAGATTCAGATACCAATTAAAATCGATCGCAGAATCCAGCTTTAGATTGGTTACCTATGTTCCAGTTACAATTGGTTATCATTGTAATTCATTGGTTATCACACGAAATGTATATTATGTCACTTTTTGTAGGGCCATGTTTCCTTCACGCATGTCATCATGGAGGGATGTGTATTCCACGGCGTCATGGGTTCTACTGCGAGTGTCTTCCAGGCTTCATGGGAACAAAATGCGAAGGTTTGTATTGTTTGCTGTAATTTATTAAGTCAATCGATTTGTTAAATTTATATACATGTAGAGATTATTTGTAGAGATCTGGTGAAGTACGGAGACGACATATTTAATGCTCAGGCCAAAAGAGAACGAGAGTTGACAAGAGTTCAAACTCTCTCTCTCTCTCTCTCTCTCTCTCCTTTAGACACTCTCGCAGGCTCTTGTGCGGTCTAGATCGAACTCTCGTCAACCCGGGGGAGGGGGGGGGGGTACTCAACAATTTTTTTACGGGGATGCTCCCCCCCGAGGTCCAAACCCTTACCCTTTCATATACCGTTTTTGACAGAAAAGGTACCCCTTTCATATACCTTTAATTGAAAATGATACCCCTTTCATATTGCCTTTACGTGCGTCTGTTTGACATATTTTGAAAGGCCCTTTTTATAATACTTAAATCACAGTTTTCCCTACGTTTTTTATACTTCAACTCGTGTTTTCGCTACCCTTTCCTATTCTTCGTGAAATCCCGACCCTTTCATATACCTCCAGCCTCAAAAAGGTACCCCTTTCGTGCGGAGCATCCCCGTATAGCCCATTATAGGGAGTACTCCTCCCCCCCGGGCTCGTCTACTGTCGCTCTCGTTTGGCTTGGGCTCAGTTTAGATTTTTTAGTGGCATGTAAAGGAATCTCAGCATTCAGTCAACTTTTTAATCTCCGATATCAATATTCAAATTCAACTTCCTTGTCCCCATACATTTATTATATCATTATTTATAGGAAGAATTTGTTATAGTGTCAACAGAATTCATGTCATATGATCATATCCTGATTCCCATGCCCTCTCTAATTGATTAAACAGCGATATTGCAAGGAGAAATTAGAAAGGTGTATATGAATCAAATATCCAGCAAATCACAAAAAAGCAGTTCTTTAATTAAATAATGTAGACAATTAAGAAAAGCATTTCATCAGTTTGAAAATGGCTTGTGAGAGCAGTCGTTTTTACCAGCTCTTGTTTCTTCCACCCAGAAAAGAAGGGAAAAACATATATTTCCGCAGTTTTGAATATCCGTGGCGTGTACCAGCTTTAGAAAGTTCACTTTAATAATTTTGTGCCAAATTAACGGTAAAAAGTAATCAAGAATTGATCAATTGTTGGTAAGATATGCAATGTGATACAACTATGGAAATGATTGTTTTGTTGTCGACAAGGTATTTAACGTTTTACTTGTTTAATTTGCAGTTAAAAAAGAATGCAGATCGACAACATGTAAAAATGGAGGGACGTGCACTGAACTAGCTATAGGAAGACATCTATGCACGTGTCCCGTTGGTTTCCTTGGCGACCACTGTGAAGGTAAATACGGTAGACAATTTCCAACATGCACCCTTACTTGGTTATGGAATATCATTTAAATTAATTAGGAATAGTAAAAATGCCAGTAGACTAAGATACGAAGCTTGTGTGATGCGAGTTTGCAAAACTCTTTGAAGTGTCATGTAATTTAATAAACATGCCCTTCTTAAGTGTAGCAAAATAGGCGAGCTACGTGCCTAAAGTATTTTGCGAAGCTCGCCTATGTTGTCGTATTAAAGAAGGCATTAAGCCCAATCCGTTTGTGTTACTGAATTATTTGGCCACTTCATAGAGTTTAAATTATACCTTACTATACATGCTTTTGGGGAGTTTTGTTGGCCCAGTTAGGTAAGTGTTGGCCTTCACCCAATGTACCTAGCCAGTATGTGGGGTTGGGGTGAATTTACCCTTATTTCCTCCTTGTGAATTTATTTTTTTTATTTTCAACAGGATTGAGCATAACCCATTCCCCATGACTTATCCAATCTGTTCAGAATGGTAAATTTATTTTTATCCCAGGAGGTCCTACAATAAAACATTATAGTTTCCCGACAACTTTAACATCGTACACCCTAATTGATGCCAAAACATGCTGCAAAATGAAAAAACAACCCTTTTATTAACATTAATAGTTACGTGCATAATAGGTCATTTCCGAGTTGCTTTTTGTCTCGTTATCAAAGCGAGGCTTGGTGCACAACCTTTCATATGAAAATTAGTTTTCATTCACATGTAAATAAAACTAATTTTCACATGAAAGGTTGTGCACCAAGCCCCGCTTTGATAACGAGACAAAAAGCAACTCGGAAATGGCCTATTAAAATAACAGACGCTTGCGTAAATGTAAAACGCTGATTGAGCGCGTTTAAACATTTTACGTTTATGCTAGCCAATTACGTCCGCACACAGGTAAAAGTATCGGGGACGGAGCATCATTCCCTCCCTCCCTCCCTTTCCTCGTTCAAACGTACTCAATTTGGATTTCCTTTTATCACTTCCATGAAAAGAAATACTTAAGAGAAATAAGAGCTAATTATTCTCATCGTTTCCGGCCTTTGTCCTTTTAGAGCGAAGCTTTTGTCATCCAAATCCCTGTCGTAACGCAGGCACGTGCAGTCAGATTGATGAATCCTATATGTGTGTATGTGAGCAGGGATACAAGGGAAAGAACTGCGAACGTTAGTATAAGCTTCTTTTTAAGTCGTGAATACGACTTATTGCGGTTACTGGAAAAAAGTCACTCGTTCATCGTTAACTTTATATTAAATTCATATTAAATTGTTGATACGTTACACTTCGGTAATAGCATACATGGAGTAAATGAGAGTGAACCAAGTCCGCCATTACGGCCGTTGTGTTTACAAATGCTCGATGAGCTGAAACGTTTGGCGTTCTTTTACTTGTTTTTGTTGTTTGACAAGGATATCTGACATTGATAATGAAGGAAAAGGTAAGTTAAAACCCCCCTTGTGTAGGGTAGGAAAAGGTCCGATGGTTGTTTCATATTCACGACTTGGCTCGCAAGGAGCCTTTCATTTCATTTGTAATGACGTCTTCACACGGCGAAATGACCCTTGCACCAAAAGCCTGGATAAAAGCTCGGTAATCTTTTTAACCCGAGTCGAATCAGGCTTACCGGGCTTTTAGCAGCAAAAAGCCAGGTTAAAGGCTTGTTGAATAAATTGAGTTAATAATCAAATTACTCACAGTAAAAATAAAGTTTCGAGTGATAGTCCTTCTTCAGAGAAAATCGAAAACAAAACGCTGATGTTTTTATTGACCACTAGAAACGTGACGGGAGTGTGTCATATCGGTTTGTTATTTCTTGTTACTGAAATTTCAATTATCTCTTCTCCACAGGCGTCAACAAATGCTCCCCTAACCCCTGCAAAAACGCGGGCGTCTGTTCTGAATTGGATAGTGACTTCGTTTGCAACTGTCCACAAGGATTTAAAGGGAAAACGTGTGAAGGTCAGTCTTTCCATCTATTTATCGTCCTCCTGACGGCAATGGGTGAAATACGCATTCATAAAACGATAAGCAATAAACCTAGAAAACCAGTTGATAACATTTACAAGCTTTTGCCTATCTCGAGCCCATAATCTAATTGTTAAATATATTGTCTAAAACATGATTGACTATTTTCCTTCCGTCTGGATTAGAATACGAGCTATAACACGATAGAAAAGAGAATTGTTTCGACCTACAACAGCTCGCAACGAGTTTCCCTTGAGATTAGTTAGTTAGATAATCTGACGGGTGCACGGAAGGGCATGTGTTCGATCGAATATTGTCTGGACTCCAACAAATGTTTATTCGTAGTACCAAGCTTGTGGGTTTGTAACTAAAATATCTTTGTTATTTTATTCGGTTAGTCATTAGTGAATGTAACTCGGTTTACTGCCTGAATGGAGGAGTATGCAGAGATGAACCAACTGGCTACCACTGTGACTGCCATTTTGGATTTTATGGAAAGCGATGTGAAGGTAATTAATTTTCCCATACTAACAAGTATAGTGTGTAAAATGACGACCACTTGTCGCATGTTTTTCTTCTTCCCTGACGGAGATTTTGATAAAACTACCGCTGTACTTCATGATCAAAACCACATCTCCTTTCGTTATTCGGCAACAGTCATTCCTTAGGATTATCCATGGTCGTCCTCTTGGTCTACTTTCATTTTTGCCAAGTCTGCCCGTGATGAGATGGCCATAATTTGGATTTAAGAGATTCATTTGCTTAATCCACATAAAGAATTTCAAGTCGACCTAAAAATACCGTTAATCCCGCTATTCAGGCTTTTCGCAGTGATGCTAATCAGTCTCTTTCAAGAATTTCTGATTTGTACGTTTGGCTGTTTATATTTTTTTTTCTGCTCTCTACCAAACAACCTTTATGTCCAGGACGCCTTTATGAAAAACGGCTAGTTACCTAGTTTAATGGTCACTTCAGCCAAATAAATCACGGCTCATAACAAAGTACCATATAACATTGTCTTTTTAATGCTTGTCACTAACGTAGTTGATGCTGCATCTTAATATACTTTCTAATAATGTTTTGAGCAATATTAAACAATATTAAACGCGACCGAGTGAATTGTTGAGTTTAAGCATCCAGAAATTAAAAAAAAAAAACGCACACACGCACACACGAGAAAACTGCTTAGACAAGCGAGTGCTCCTCGAACGTTTTGAGTTTTTTTAAATTCCCAAATGCTATTTTAACTAAAAAAAATTCACGAAAAAAAGTTTTGCATTTTCTTTACAAAATTTATCATTATTTGCGAGCGTTCGTACTGGTGACTGTAGGCTTCGTGCATTAAAACTCGATAACGCACACGCATGACGTAATTCGCGTGCTTTGTCGAGATATAATGAACTAGATTTTGAACAATTATGGCGCGTGCATTTCTACTAACATTTTGCAACAGTCGACAATTGATCTTTATTTAGCTTCTGCTAATGGTAGTTGATACTATATCTCTATGTAGCTTCTGCATGCCACCCTAATCCCTGTCGCAATGATGGGGCTTGTCTAAGATTTGGTAATCAATACTTCTGCCAGTGCAAAACAGGCTTCTCTGGAAAGAGGTGTAAAGGTATGAAGACTTTGCAGTTTTACTTCTTTATCTGTGGAGTAAAGGTATGTTACTCAATGTTTAACCTTTAGCTTTAAAGAGCAGCCGAAATTAAAGCTGAAGAACTGTTTGTTTTTTCTTTCGACTGGAAAACAAATAGTTCCACAGGAAGGTACTTCTTTAGAACTTCGATTTATCTAAACGCTATGCTCATCCACAGACTTAACAATAAATGTTAGAACCACTTGTTTCAACTCATGGTTTGACTCTGAGGGAAAGAATTACGCAATAGGTGTACAGACCGAAAATAGAGATATTCAGGAGAATATTGTTATTGTGGCAATACCTGTACACTAGCTGGCTTTTAGCCAACAATATTTGCATGTTGACATTAAATATAGTCAATTGTTATTGTTATTGTTATTGTTGTTATGGATAACCAATGTTTATAGAAAGGATAAAGTGTGTGTACATGTAGATATATATCACAGCATATCTATCATATACTTGGCTATATACAGTAGAACCTCGCTAACTCGAATTCCCTTGGGAAAAGATAAATTGTTCGAGATAGCAGGTGTTCAAGTTATTCGATATTAATTGACTGAGAAAACAATCCAAGGGAAATTGGTCGGTGTTCGAGTAAGCGGGGTGTTCGAGTTATCCCAGTAGGAGTTAGCGAGCTTCTACAGTATGTTGAAAAAGTAAATTAAATATAAGCCAAATATTGAAAGACAAAAGGGAGGACAAAAGTATTCTTTAAAAATTAACTCAGAGGTAGTACAGTGACGAATCTAAAGGAGACGGGCCTTCTGCTTACTTTGCAAACAATAAAAGACTTGAATTGTAGGGGAGACATATTCTTCATTATCAATCACCTTATACTGTTGCTGAAGCTCTGGATCTTTCAGTGGTTTGTATGAGTGACGTGTGCATAAATAGTACAGCAATAGCAACCCCTGTACGGGCCGGAAGTGTCTAGTATTTGACTTCACTTCACTTTGGAAAGATCGCCTAATAGGCGATTGCCTTAACGACCTTAGCTGCTTAAAAATAGGCCTAAAATGTTTACATTTTTTTATCAGCCCCGCTATCCCGATGACGTTTATTACAGAACAATATTTTGAATAAAAATCAATCATTCAAGCGGCTTTAAACTACATTTCAATACCGCAAACTTGTATCAGGCAATTTCATAATTTTTGGTTGACACAAGTACGATTTTTCTAATCCAGCCTTTAAAAATAGTCGAACCTTGTCTCACTGTACATTTACAATCCTAGATCCATTTTTAATAATTCATGAATCCCACTTAAGTTAGTTTAAGTTTATTTTTTGCCAAAAAAACATACAAGTTAGTCCAAATACCTTAATACGTAAAATACACAATATAGCGAGGTCACCATAAAGAAGCTCACTCTTCCACGTCATCTGGCGCGCTTATCCTCATAAACCGATTCGGAACCTTTGTATATGTTGTGGTTCAATTTTATCCTTGGTTCAAATTTTATTTTCCTTTGTTTTTGGCTATGGTAATGTATGATAATGAGTTTTAAACAAAGGAAAATAAAATTTGAACCAAGGATAAAATTGAACCACAACATATACATTGCATTGTATGCAAACAACAGTTTTTTCTTTTCTTTTCTTCTTTTTCCCCATACTTTCTTTCTTTTAGTCAAAAGAGCCTGCTCTGCTGGTCTTTGTCTTAATGGAGGGACGTGCGTAGATGGATCTTACACTAACAGTCGATATGGATTTGCATGCATCTGTTTGCGGGGATATGATGGCATCATATGCGAGAAGCAACTTCCTCAAGCAGAAACCTTAGATGAAACTTTGGTAGCTCTTTGAACTGTGTTGAAATTCAGACTACTCTCTCGGTATCTTTTTTAAGTCACTGGTGATTTATTTCAGTCAACTGATACATGAAGAAGCTCATTATGGCGATTTTTTAGTTTTTAATTTTTTATCAGGATCAGGAACAAAAGTATTTTTTCCTATGATATTGCCCTGTTTTAACTGTCGTCGACCCCAAGTAGTTTTAATGCCTAATGCCTAAATGAATTTCATAAAAGCTATTTTACATAAAAATAATAAATAGTTCTTTTAATTAAGTAGCAAGTTATCAGCGGACAAGTTGTTCTCACAAATTGTGAAAATTCCTCGTAAGCGTAAAATTGTACTTCATCTGTTTAATTTTATAAATATTGAGCAATTCAATTATTAATTCCTCTTGAAACACTATGATGATGATGGAAAAATGTTTACCAATTCCATCTCTATACCATCTATGTTGTATATGACGAACATGCTTCTTACCCGATCATTTCTCGAAGCCGCATCCGGCAGGCGAGAATAAATAATCTGTAGTGCAAAATACAATACAGTAACTTTAAAATATGAATAATTAAACGGAAAAGAAGCATGTAGGGGTATTTCCTTCCTAGCAATCTGACTTCTTTTTAACGGTCGACTTTTGTGATACAAGCCATTGGTCAGGTGTTTTGCGTTTGTTCATTTAACTTGCTTGATCGAAAGCAGGGGAAAGGGGGGGGGGGGGGGTTGGGGGACTCCCATATATGAGCTATATAGGTATGTGCCGCTGTGAAGGGTATGGTTTTCAGGCAGTTTAGTCTGGGAAAGGGTATAGTAATCAGAGATTTTTGGTCTAAACTGATCAGTTGCGTGAAGAAATTAATCTGGACAAGGTTTACTGGTAAATGGCATTTAATAATCGGTACGGCATTTTTATTGACCCCTGTTAACAAATAAGAAAGCAAGTCTGGAATAGGTCTAGGATAGGGTAGGGTTTTTTCGGTGTTTAGTCTAGAATAGGGTTGCAAAATCCAGCTAAAATGGTCTAGTACAGGTTAAGGGTCTCAGAGTCCCAGCGGCACACCCCCACCCAAACATTTGAAGAGTATCCCCCCCCCCCCGGGCATATAAGTAATTAACTTAAAAAAGCGTAAAGGATTATTTAAACAGAAAGAAACCGTTAGTTTGATAAACATGTCAGTACATGGCAATGGGACCAATTCAAAAGATCACAAATGCAATGTTGTTTAAATAAGGCGTTAATTATAATCTGAGAAGTCTTTGCCAGAATTGACATGTGGAGTCCCTTTTTAACTTTCCACAGTTATGAAATAGAGATCACGGTGTATTTTCATTACATCCAAAGATGGGTTTAGAGTGATTTTTCTACCCTTGATCCAGCACTGAAATGAAAAATACTGGAAATGTTCCTTGATTTTCAAACCTTTGTAATTGCAAAATGATAAAGTATTAAAATAACATAATTTACCCAAGATTAATATTTTTGGACTTATATTGATATCATTAAAATATTAGAATCAGTAGGAAGAGGCGACAAAGAAAAAAATCTGGTGTATGACCTTCTGCACAAGGGTTGGATGCTAACAGACAAATTCAACGCATTGTTGTACCCAATTCAAACCTTCTGGGAATAAGATTCTTTGTTCACAATATTTCCATATCATTTCCATGTCAATGCTTCATTGATATGGAAATATGACGAACAAAGAGTTCTAATCCCAAAAGGTTTAAATTGAATTTCCAAAGTAATGTCTACTATCCTATCCAGGATTGAACCTGTGACCTCAGCTAGCCAGGCTTACATAGCCTACCGTGCCACTATACCACCTAGCTTCTCGGGTTGTTTAGGCCTAAATTTAACTATATAAACTGCTAACCCCAACCTCAACTGAAAGCTAACCAGTTACTTCGTTATATAAGTCTCAATAAGGTGTCCGACCTCCTTCTGAACTATGGAATCTAGACTCTTCCATCCTATTGAGGCTGACTCTTCCCCAGTCGTCTCTTTTGGCAAGACGCGGGAGACGCGCGTGGGGGATAGACGCGGAATGAGAGACCGATTGGGGCGCGAGGGGTGATGAAAAGGAGGAAAAAGAAAGGAGAAGACGACTGTCAGATCGTGAGTCGAAAAGTTGTGCAAAGAGTCGTGAAGTTGTGCGAAGACGTTTTTTTCGCTATTTTTCGCCGAATATGTATTTATTATGGCCAACTGGCCAACTTGACGGATTGTATAGTTTTTGTAAGAGCATTTTAGGGTCTCCCCAATTACGTGCCTGAGAGATTTTCCCCTTAGTATCAAAATTAAGAGTTAACAGGCTTGTTGTTCTCAATGCATGTTGTCCTTGCCGTGCTTAAGTTAAACAATCGCCACGCTTCTTGTTCGAATTTTTCACTCCAACGTCCTTCGCTCTAAAATACTGAACCAGCCCCGTTACCTCACAAAATGCTCGACCGAGCTCGGCTCTACATAAAATATCAGGACAAGGTAACTCCGACTCCAATAGGCCGATAAAACGGCCTATTTTCCAAATACAGTCCGCCATTGTGTCGTCCGACGTCTTGAACGAAATGCTCTTGCGCTTTAAAATTTGTCCCATTTGTGTAGTTTTAAAACTCTCTACAATTTTGTAAACATTTTGGAATCGAAGTTTGTTTTTTTGATGATTCTGAATTTTGACACGACGTAAGTGCAACCATAGAATGGGAGATCGAGAGGCGACTGGGGACGAGTCAGCTACAGAGCTGGGAGAAGCTCGTAGCGAGCTAGGTCATAACTAAGTTCATATATCATATATTATAGTCATGTTTCCCTTAGAACCTCGTTTATACTTAGCAAAGCTCGGGTAAAACGTGGCCCCAGTCAAGGTCGTTTTACCCTTCACTGTTATCCGTGCCATGTTCGATACGAAACTGATGTATTTTATTCGGAAATTCGTCATACTAGTTATAGTAGACTGAGAAAAGGTTGTTTTCTTGAGATTTTATGCATTCTAAATCTATTGCACAAAAAGGCTGTCTTGGATGTGTGAAATTGACTGCACAAACGCGTGAATGTATTTTCTCCGTATTTTTTTGTCTTTAGAAACTTAAACGTATTGACGTTAGAATTGCAATTGTTGTTGCAGTTTATCGCAGATCAAAACATCATAGTTTTCCGCTCAATTTTGACGTCATAAATTTATTCCTGACGATTTCCTGGCAATTTTCCCGACCACCCTGTGATTATGAAGGCGGCCAAAACGCAGCACTCTTCAACTTCGAATAGCTCTGCGATCAGTTTAGTTCCGTCGACCTTAATGACGAGACTTAAAAGTCGGGTACGGTGCCTGACACTTAACACATCATGGTCTATCATGAGACAGGCCAGTTCCTCCTTTTTCTTTACCCCTTCTTCACCATTGTCTTTGCTGGTTGTCCAGGGTCTCTCCCACCATGCTTCGGTTCCCAGATGATGACCTTATTGGCTGGAAGCTCTGGGTGACGATACACGTGTCCGGCCAGACTGAGACTCCTAAAGTCTGCGATACGAAGTCCAATTAGTTTCAAAATTCAGAATATGTTTTTTTGGTACTCTATCAACACATTGTACCAAAATTGGACTTAAAGAAAAATGTCAATATTTTGTTTTACCTTTAAAACTGGCAAGTAAATGAGTGATTGATCTATATATAAACTGCGTTTTATTTAACGTATTTACCCATTCCAATGTTATGTTTGCGAACTACTAGGTTTATTTGTCTTTGTGTCAAAATATAAGGAATGCATTAAGCTAATAACAAAGAATTTTTAATGTAGTATTGACCTAATGAAAGCAAAGAGCGTATTTAAAGTAACATCGAATTAACACCGGACAATCCAATGATCACTTCCCAATAAACAATAGAAAGAAAACAATCTAATTAAAGTTTGTCATTTGAGGTGAGAACAACACGTTTGAAAGCACATGAACAGTTATTGCAATAATAAAACATGTGCAAGATGGAATACGGTATTTCTCTTAGATTTTAAAACGGAGAGCGGGAGAGAAATTTTAGTCTCGCGCCAGTGAATGTCAACGAGCCAAGAAGGTTTCGATTTAAATCTAGTGAACCGTGAGCAGGTATTAAAACGTAGTCGATTGGTGATTTAAGATGCAGACATCATAAAGAACACCCATTTTGTGAAACTTGACAGCCCGCGGGTCTTCATTTGGTAGTACATTGTTCGTAATGCTTAAATGATGTCATCATTTCGGTGAAGTCACTCAAAACCAGGAAAATTGATCCAAATCAAATCTTAACGAATTGTCTCGCTCGAAATTGGCAGTATTTTAGGCACTTAAATTAAAACAAATGAGGGGATTTCAACCACAATCTGGCGATTGTTTCTCAAGGACGTGAACGCATCGATGATGAAAGAACTTTGGCCGCATATCGTTGTTTTTGGGATTGTTCTTCTTTTAGTCACTCAAGCAAGATGTAAACAACTTCGCAGGAAAACCACCCGCTCAGTGAATACATTTTATCACAAACTTGAATATCGTTATCCACACCGGACGGATGTGTATTTTAGATTTTTAACTGAAGGACCAAGACTTCTACGAAGAAACGCGGTTGAAGCTAATAGCAATTCTCAAGAGAAATATAAGCGTGATAAAATTGACACTGAACATAAAAGAAAGTTAGGAGAAAAATTGCTACCACAGCCTGCGAAACCATTACGGGTAGTAGCAACTTCGGCTGTGATAAAAAACCGACGAAAAAAGCCTCGACCACTTAAAGCAATTCACATTTGGGGACCTACACCTTTCAAGACAGTGTTAGCGAACCTACGAAAGCTGAATAATGATATTCGAAATGACAAAGGAGAAGCGGTGAAGAGATTGTTTCTTCCGGTTCAACTTCAACGCATGCAACTTTTAAACGCTTTAGGCAAAACTCCACTACTCGGCCGAATGGGGCCATTTAATCATCCTAACGCACAGTTTCCCATACCTTCCGGTGCTATTCATTTCCCCGAAGGGTCACAACCGCTGCCACAGCCACTGCCGCAACCACTTTTGTCGCATATGCCAGACTCAATGCAATTAGCACCTCAGCCTTTTAAGCCAGTACCCCCTTTGCATGATTTAGGCCCTTTGAATATGCAAGAGCTAGGCCCTGTCAATGATTTCCCGCCAGTTCGTAAGGTTATACCTGGTGAGGAGATAGCTGCTATGCACGAGATGGAACCAGCTAACGACATGCCCCCTGTACATGAGATTGAACCTGTTCCTATAGCCCCCATGCATGGGGTGGGTCCTGCTTCTATAGGCCCCATACATGATATGGATCCTGTTCCTATAGAACCCATGCATGAGATGGGTCCCGGTCCTATAGGCCCCATGCATGATATGGATCCTGTTTCTATAGAACCCATGCATGAGATGGGTCCTGTTCCTATAGGCCCCATGCATGAGACGGGTCCAGTTTCGATAGACCCCATGCATGACATAAGTCCTGTTCCCGATATAGCTCCCATCCACGATATCGGTCCAGTTCCGCAGTTAGATCCAAAAAGCTTCGATGTGGCACCAAATATGGCGCCAAACTTTGAACCACCAACTGGTATGTTTGCGCCGTCATTTCCGTGGGTCGCTGGGGAAATTCAAGAAGAGGTTAATCGCCACGTCCACAAAGGTATGTAAACATACATGTAGTACTTATACAGCCAAAGTAAACGAAAAAGTTAATACTTTTTAATGATATCTTCTGCTCCGACCATGGTTCAGATTCATTCGATGGTGTGATCTGCGTTATTGGTTTCCTGTTAACATTCGTTGTTGGAACCATCTAGTATCTTACCTCACTACAACGTATTTTTGGAAGCGAACAACAGAATTGCAACAACAGTGACAGTGTCAGGCACTAACAATGTCAATATTTGTTATGTATGCACCTCGAGCTTGGTCAATAACCGTATATCATTGCAATGTGCCAGGGGTACATGTTGGTTGCACTACTCCTGTCTTTCGTTCTTTTACTCAGGATGGTTAAAAACCCGAAATTTTTGTTACTTGACAACTGTTTACAACATTTAAGATTATAGCTGATCTGATTTTTAAAAATATCATTAATGAACATTAATATGCAAACATTATGCTTGGGTTTCTTGTGTTTGACTGAAATTCAGAGTTTTATTAAAAATCAAATCAAATTTCACCTAAATAAGGGAATGACAAGAGAAATGAGAAAGTGCTGCGAGCCAATCACAAACCGTAGCAAAACAATAGCGAAATTACTTTCGAAACTCAATTAAATATCGTATATTAGAGCTTTAAAATCAACATGTTCATGTTTGCAGGTGTTTCAAAGGCCAGATGTAGCCCTAATCCGTGCAGAAACGATGGCAGGTGCACAGCGTTTGAGAAAACCTACGAGTGCACGTGCCCCATTGGATTTATGGGAAAGAACTGCGAGGGTAAGTTAAACGGGTGCTTTCAAGTTAGAGAACAATTGCCTTCACTTCTCATTGGCTTTTTCTCTAGCCTTAATAGTGCTTGTCTCGAATTGTTAAGTGACTACTTTATTTTAATTACATTGTAATTGGTAACTCGAACTTCGGAATGTGGTCCACCTTATTACAGTAAATATGCCTCAGATAATAACTCGTATGTCGAATGGAATTTAATTCTAGATCCAAATTATTCAGTCACGTTATTCTCAAGGTAAGACCTGATGTGCCTTTATCGATAAAGAAACGTTTTAGAAAAATATTTTTAACAGATGTTTAAGTAACTTTTGGTCACTGCCTTTTTTCCTTTTCGAGGGTACAATAAGACAAAATCGACGCAGCAACGAACTTGTAATGAGTGTGAGACTTAGGCCCAGTTCAAACGTAAGCATAATCTATTGTTCTTGCTCATTTGCATTAGGTTCGGCACATGTGAAGTTCGACGTTTGAACTGGGCCTGAAAGACAAAAAGGCAAGGGGTTTCGCATTTTGGCTCCACAGTTCTTATAACTCTTTCAATTTTTTTTCTGCACAGACTACCCTAACGCCTTTAAATTTCGCGCGAGTTTATATTTCATTTTCACACAGTCAAATGTTCGCAATAATTTATCCCACGAAAATTTATCTGCAAAAAAATCAAGGGTCACGACTCGCGTGCATTTAAATGAATGTAGGATGGTCGCCATGTATCATATCTTAATTTTAACTCAATCTTCTTAACATCCGACTTCAGTATAAAGAATACCAGAAACAAGCATTTAGTAATGGCACACACCAATCAAATAAAAATGGTAAACATTCACTGTCGAGATTAAGAAATGGTCTCAGGAGAGAGTAAGTTATTGATGATCTCCAATTATCTTATCCACGAAAATTTAGCCGGACAATTTTGGACGATGTTCGTAAATTCTAAACCCAGCGAAAAGAAAAGGCGTGAGGGTATTTACTTACAGGAAGAGCAATGGATCAGCCAGTACATTATTTTCAAACTCATACTGCATTTTTTCAGATGTTAATCACTGCCTACCTAATCCATGTAAAAATGAGGGCAACTGTTACGCAACCAAGGGTGGCTATCACTGCACATGCATCAAAGGTTTCAAAGGACCAAATTGCGATAGTAAGTGAGAGGGTACATGTATATTTTGTATTAGTATAAATCTACTAGTGTTCTATCACGAATACTGTTCTCTTATTGGCTACGCTTAACTCACTATCTGTTATGTGTAGAAAGTGAGTACAGTGAGTAGCCTAATGGCGGCCGCTTCTTCGCGTTTTCGAAGTTTCTGTAAAGAGTATTTTTTGTTAAGTTTTGAACGTCTAGTAGATTTCTACTAAAACAATTAGATTATTCGCTCTTGATTTCTATCGATAGAAATCTCGAGCTCATAATCTAATTGTTAATAATGGTAATTGAACTGAGTGGAGTGCAATTTGGTCTGAAATCATACGCGTGAAATCACAAGGCATGATTTCAGACCAAAATTGCACAACACGAAGTTCAATTAGCACTTTATTACATCCATTTTGAAATCGCACAATTTCGCCCCAAATACAGGATTTTAGTCAGTACCAATATTGATGTGACTTAATAGATGCGATTTAGAGCAAAAAATAGTGCGATTCGGGAATAAACCGCACTGCTGAGAAAAAAAATGCGATTTAGAGCAAAAAAAAAATAGAAAAAGATGCGATTTGGAGCAAAAAATCGTACGATTCGGAAATAAATCGCACTGCTGAGAGCCAATCAGATTGCAAGGATCACCAGTGATTTCAAAATGGATGTTATAAAATAGGAAATAAACGTAATTTTCAATAGGATGAAGATAAACGAAATTTCAAATGAATTGAAGCAGCTTGAATAATCAGCTAAAGGAAAAAGCTTAAAGTGGACTTGAAAACACGAATCCCATTACCTCTGAAATGCTCCTTATGTTTGTTATTCGTTATCCTAGCCCTCCTATGTCTTTTGCGTACATATTCCTAAAGGACGGAACTGCACAGGGTTGTCTTTGCTGGTGAAACCCTTTGTACGATTTTTTTTTGTTCATAAATAGCCTTTGGCAGATTATTTGCTTAACTGTAATAGATATTTTTGTTTAATTACCAAGGTAGAGACAAGATTTAATGGCATTTGATGGAATCTCCCCGTTCATCTTTCTTTACACGTGCTCCTTCTTTCTAACTCTTCATATTTAGGATAACCCCTTTCAGAGTCAATACTCATGTTCAGAATATAACATCAAGTGTCTTATGTTATAACCACTTTCCATGGTTATTTTTAAAATTTTGGTTATTTTAGTATAAGTTTAAATGTAATGAGCATTTCGTTACCAAACTGGGCAAGTAAACAGAGGACAATCGCCAAATTATTTTGAGGTAAAAATTCACGCGAGATATTAAAGTATGACGTCACAGTTATTGACGTCATACTATATCCTTAATGTAAGGTTTATAATTTCCACTTTTTTTCTAGTGTTAAGAAAGAGGATAACTAGAGTCGATATCACAAATATTAGATGAGATATGACATTTTGAATTTTGAGAAACTCTTTGCCCAGAAAAGAGTGTTCCCTAGGTAAATATATTATAATTTGAGTTGGTTTATGATGCCAGCAATTCTAGTTATGTTGAAGATTGATTGTCCTAGATAAATAGAACAAGAGTAATTGAAAAAAAAAAATCAGAATCATAGTTTTTCCTAACGAAAACACCAAAACCTTAATTTTGTCTTAAAATGTGACGTCACAATTATTTATCGCTTAAATTATAGTTTTAGAGGAGAAAATCAAAAATCTAAAACCATACATTTGTTTTCAACACTAAGCACTTTACTTACTGAAAAAAATAACCGTGGGAGGGGAGGGCGGGGGGGGGGGGGGGATCTGAAATGTTTTTCAAATTGTTATAACTCGAGAAATATTTGTCATAGCGCGTCACGGTTTTTGGTATACACGTATTAGTGTCTTAGTCAAGCTCTTTTAAATTATGTCTTTAATGGTAAAAAATTAGACACTTGGTACAACGTGTTTTTTATTATGTCACCAGATGATGCATCAGATTTTGAAATTTTGACGTTTTTCTACCATTGAAATGATTAGTGAATGTGTGAAGTTTGGTGAGAAAATGTGCAAACTCCGCTCCGCTCCGCTGTGAAAGTTCATGTTCTGTAATATCCAAATAGTTTTAATCTTGTCCAGACTAGTGTTCCTTCAAGATAATAATATAATTGATAACGTAATGCAGTATAATGTCATTACGAAACTGATGGAGGATACATATTCCTAGAACAAAGACAACTTTTATGATAAAGGTCTCAGCTAGTCTTTGGCAAAACCTTCCTGGTGCAGGTTTGTGGAAGAAAGGGGAAAATACTTCAACCAACATGTGGCTTTACCATTTAGATGTGTCTAGTTGGGGCCAGGTTTCCTAAGAAAACAGGGACTTTGACAGTGTCATGAGATTTCCCCACCCCATCAGGCTCGTGTGCGACTTTACCAATATTAAATTGTACTATGTTAAAAGTTAAGAAAAAACACGAATTAAATTAAACATAACAATTTGCTTCATTTAAACAGGTTAGCTAATATTACTTGCTGGATTCTGTAACTAGTCTCTACTAAATAAACAGATATCATTTAAATTAGGCATAGTACGCAGACGATAATATCTGCTTCAGTGTATATTTCCTTTTTTCATTCCAACACTTCTCAAGTTATCAGCAAGTGCATTCCAAGTCCTTGTAAGAATGGAGGGACGTGTGAGGAGGACGGCAAATCATACAAGTGTTCTTGTCTTCCTGGATTTAAGGGAAGCAACTGTGAAGGTAGGATCATATTTTTACGTTTACATACACCTCTTCTATTACAAAAGTTACTTACACTACTTACATGCGACGGTTGTAACTTCAAGCGAACGAAAAGAAAGACAAATCTAATTACGTAAGTAGAACCTGACACGATCACTTGCAATACATACAGTGCTTACATTACTGAAGAAAAACAAACCGTAAAGATAGGGTTATTGGATCTTAAACAGTTTTTAGTGTTACTAGTGCAGCTAGCTTTGCCTTGCTTGTGTGTTTCTAATTGTAGCTTCTTAGTAAGGGTCAGAACCAAAGGGGCATCCCAAGATAATCTTCTTCATTTCTAGAAGCACTATAAATCTTGTATTTAGCGATTAATATGCAGGGATTTTTAAAAACCAAAAAGGTAGCCGAGATCCCTTAAAAACTAGGAAACATTACAGCGATGTTCTTTTTTCGTTAAGTTGCATGAACCACATCTGTTTTGGAAGCAAATAATGCTTTGAGGACGAAAATTAGCCAGGAGTTGGGGATTATGCAGACCCGAACACATTAGCTAGAGGCAAAAAGAGATCATGAAACTATGTGAAAGGTGGCGCTAGTATCTCAAACTTTGCAAAGTTTTAGACAAATTACTGACGTAATAAATATTCGGAAAATACTAAAGCTCGCGTCGTCAGCGAGCGTGCGGGTAAGGATAATAAGTCAGTGCGTTATCGGCTACCCAACAGTCGAAACCATTCTGGAGAGGATTGCTGGTAGTCCAGCTAAAAGTATGTTTAACATATTTTATGATTTCTTGTAGCTGCTGACCATTGTGCAACTGGCAACCCTTGTAAAAATGGCGGCACTTGCATAAACGGAGAAAGATCTTTTGAATGCGAATGTTTACCAGGCTTCAATGGGGCAGACTGTGGAGGTATAAACTAATTAATGTAAAAATGAACTTTTCATGTTTTTAAAGTATTACACCATGATCAGAAATAGTCGAGGGAAGGACGTTAACCAAGCTTTATATCTAATATACAACACGGTATATGTTGATAGTCGAGTGTCCATTTTCAGGACATGCTGATTCACCAAAAGATATAAATCACTCCAATTGTATCATCTTCATTTTTAAAATTACACAGGACACTATTAACATAAATGACCCTAGCAGTATACAATGCTTTTGTCATATTTGAACCCAATGTAATTTAGTTGGTTAGGGCATCCGACCTGTGTAAGGAAGGCCATGGGCTGGACACCCATCAAGGACTGGACTTTTTCCTTGCCTAATGCTCATAACATGTTAAATACAGAAAATTACTACACTTTGTTTCATCAGAGCACCACGCCCAATTTAATAATTGTTTTCTTTAGGCGAGTGTTTCTGTCGTCGTGAAGTGTGGTATTTGATTGTCCAGCAATCCTTTTGTACATAATTTGGTTGGAAGAAAGTAAGCCATAAGAAGCATTAAGATTAAAATTGTTGATAGTCGGCTTACTTACTATTTTTATTTCAACAGATTTAGACGTTTGCTTTTCAAGTCCTTGTCAAAATTCCGGAACTTGTCACAATACTGGTGCAGGGCAGTTTATGTGTCTATGTCCGGTACTCTTCAGGGGAATAACATGTGAAGGTGGGATATATTCTCCAATTAACTGCAGGGCAATATTCTAGGATACCTCGCAACCGATAATCTTCTTTTTCAACATTTTTGTTGTATCTTGGAAAGTTCACTGTTACATGGAATAAAAAAAAAAGATTGTTTCGAGCAAATATAAAATAGCACAGTTAAGCAGGTCTAAAACTGCACAGTCTTCCAACTTATTTGCGGATATTCAATATGGTGCAGAGTTTAGAAACCACGTGACCGTGCAACCCACTTAACCGGAAGTTGACCGTGATAAACAAACACAATTATCATTGAAGCATGTTTTAGATCGAAGGGATCATTCGAAGCATCATGTTTGGTAGGCCATAAATTTATCACATATATTTATTTATATTAAGCCTGGTTTCTGCCATCGTTGTTTCCTTAGACAAAAAACTTTGCTCCACCTTGTCTCTCTCCACCCAGGTGTAAAATTGGGTACTGGTGACATATTAGGACTAAGCAATGACGACGGAGGGCTCTACTACAGCTACCGGAAGTAAATAAATTCTCACGTCCGTCGCTGATTTTCAGCCGTAGTATATAACATTTGACTACGTAAGCGAGATGGTTTGGCCGTAATCGCTAATATGTCGGTTATATTTCGCTTCGTATCCTTTTCCTAGGGATTTCTCAGTGTTTAAAGTGTTTCAACGGACCTTATATCCTTTTTTGTCAATGACAATGTAACTTGCCGTCCAAAAAGTGTGATTCTACATGTATCAGGTTTGGCGATGGAAATTGAAGTGCCGGCTTAGCGAAGCGAAATTCAGAAGCTCTAGTAAGATTTTATCGCTGAAAGTCCAGCTTTAGAAGTTGAATGAACATGAGTTTTATGCCTTATATATGCGGGGAAAGGAATAGACTGTCATTGCTGTGGTTCAAAAACTTGTAGATTCGTTTAGAAATTATCTCTTGGTCCCAACAAAGGAAAATAAAGTCCACGCTCTTTTTAAAAATGCCATTCAGTTTTGTGAAACCTAAATAAAAGAGACTTCGAGAGACTTTTAACTTCTTAGCCGCCGATACCATTTCGGATACAACTTCGCATTGTACTGTTGCTCGCGGACGTACTCTCTCCAGTCCTCTTAGTCACGGTAGCCGTAGTAGCGCCCTCCGTAGTGATTTGCTTAAGGTCCTTATTGCTGGTGGGTTACCTCGCGACGGACAAGCATCTCATTAAGGGGGGGGGGGGGGGGGGGGGGGACTCTCAGGGGCTTCATGTTACAGAAACCTGGAAAAACGTCGGCGGTAGTGAGCCATTAGGCTTGTGAAGACGAACCTTATTTTTATGCAAAATATACATTTTCCAGAAATGAGTTTTTAATAATTTATTAATAATTAATAAATTCATTAATTATCGTCAAGCCCCTCGTGTCATTTCCTAATATTGCGGTTCTCCACTGGCTTGGCCCTGAAAAAAAATAAAGTGCAGGTTTTCTCGTAAAATATGTTTGGGTATGTGTTATGATGTATTATTACTTGTTAACAGACAAAGTGCCGAAATGCGAATCAAATCCTTGTCAAAATGGAGGTACTTGTGTTGAAGATGATCGTGACGAAGAAGGATTTCACTGCAACTGTTCCGAAAAATATCAAGGAAAGCATTGCCAAGGTACACAAGTCATTTCTATTAAATTTTCAAAGAAACAAATGAATGGTTCAACACATTTTTTGATACTTAATTCATCGACAATGCTGAAAAGGCAAGTGACCGTCACAATGCAAAAGTCAAATTTGTCATTCACGACTTGCCAATTTAATACCACTTTGTTTTTATCATTCATTCATCCATCCATCAATCCGTCAGTCCATCCATCCATCCATCCATCCACCCATCTCCCCATTATCCGTCCGTCCATTCATTCATTCATTCATTCATTCATTCATTCATTCATTCATTCATTCATTCATTCATTCATTCATTCATTCATTCATTCATTTATTTATTCACTCTCCAACAATCTATATGTATTCATTAATTCATTCGTTTATAATCCATTCATTAGAAAATAAGAAAATGTCAATACTTGTAAAATCGAGGCAAGTATATTTGTTTCATGTTTCCGAAATAATGAGAGATCACCGACTGTGTAATTAATTAAAAAAAATTAATATATTTACCTATAATGTTTTGCATCGTACTAGTTAATATTCATTCTTGTAAGTAGAACAATACCTCTTCGATAATAAGGCACAATTTAAACATTCTGTAACTATGACTATTATTGTTAATTCCTATAACAATTATTAATTGACTCGTATGTTCCTTGTTTCATAAAAGCATTAAGAAGTCTTTGTATCAAGAATCCCTGTTTGAACGAAGGAACGTGCATTGACAGCCAAGATACCTTTAAATGCATTTGCAAAGAGGGATTTGATGGATCTACATGCGAAGGTTTGTATAGACCTGCAAACGTACCGTATATCATGTTTTTCATTTCGTTATTACCACTAGGTTTGATCCAGTGAGCTCTGTCTAATATATAAGTCGGACACCTTCGGGATCAGGTCTACTGTCCGCCTCGCCTAAGAGCAATAAACCATCTCATGATCTCACCTTAACATAGTCAACTCAAGGGTAATAATAGGGAGCTTACGCAACGAGGACGGAAACGCCAAGGAAAAAGTCACTTGAAATAAGAATTCACCCTATTTTAAACTACTTTGCTATTGTTCCAATTTGTTTATTAAGTAATTTGTCTGGATTGTCCTGGAGCTAATTTTGTACGGTCGGACGTACACGCAAACTTGTACCCCCACCGTGGTACAACCCCCTTGATTTTTTGCGATGTTGCAATATTTCGGAAATATTTTACATCTAATAGATAGCCCGCGATTTGCTCTAAAAGATAAGTTAAATATTATGGGTTGTGGCGCTCCTGTGGTCCGTCACGTCATCCAAAAAGGCCGCCAAGATGGCCGCCATCTTGGATTTGACTAAAAATTCAAATTTATCGGAAAAATTCGGAAATTGCAAGTATTATTTCCCTGAGTTGCAAAATAACACACAGTTGAACATTTTGATGCTTTTGGTACCATTTTATATTTTTTTTTTCACCGAAAAAAGGTGAAAAACACGCATTTTTATTAAAAAAAATGGGCTGACTTCATGTTACTTATAACGTCATATCTCGTTACCATAGCAACCAGGTATCGCCAAACTTTACCAAAATGTGTCTCAAGGACAAATGACCAGTTACTGAAAGCGGCATGTGCTAATCTTAAATGGTCTTGAAGACATCGGAGAAAAACCTTGGGGGGGGGGGGGGTGGTTGCCGTATGTCCAAGGGTTAACAAATAGAGAAAGAAAAATTAACCGTCGTGTGTTCACGTTCTCCACGAAACTTAAAGATGCAGTTGGTTTTCACGGCGGCCATCAGTGGTGGACAGAACAATGAAATTTTCATCCTTTGGGAATAAAACTCTATTTTTATGCAAACGATTTTTATTGTTTCTGTCCATCTACATGGCCACCGTGAAAACCATCTATAATTTGATCATTTGACGTTATTGTTTTGCAGGGAAGGCAAAGAAATGTACCAAAATGTAAAACAAACGTGCATAAGCATTGTTTTCGCTCATTAAACCTATTGTTTTTTACCGTTTTCTCTGTTACACCATGCGCGATTTAGGGGAAACACTTTTTCTTTTGTTAAAACAATAGAATATAAGAACACAAAAGAACGACAGTACAGTAGAATCAGA
The DNA here is from genome assembly GCA_022457155.1 of Cladopsammia gracilis. Lineage (NCBI taxonomy): Eukaryota > Metazoa > Cnidaria > Anthozoa > Scleractinia > Dendrophylliidae > Cladopsammia > Cladopsammia gracilis. Next base: position 124,538 of record JAJGOT010000181.1, read on the forward strand.
AACCCATAAGTGGGTTGAAACGTGCAACTGTCTCTTGTACGCTTCAAAACAAGCTTCCGATTATTCAATTTGCTAAGAAGTTGTTACAGCCATATTTGGAAAATCGAGAAAAAAAAATTAACGAATCATTTCGCTAGAACAACTTGCTTCCAATCTCGAGGGACTGAAGGGTTTCCAAATAATTTTTATGGTACTAAGCAAAAAATGAATATTCGGAAGCTGTGAATGCGCGTTACACGTTTCAACCCAGTTATGGGTTTCTGGTGGAATACAATACCATAGAATATATAAGCGTACATAATTTTACCTAATACAATGGAGGTGTAAAATGTACAATGGAGCTGACACCCAAAATCGGGCATCATATGCTCTCCGTCGTCGCCGTCGTGGTTGCGTAAGCTCCCTAATGTGAAAAAAAAAAAAAAAAAACATGCCGATCTTTGAAATGTATAATAACGAGACAAGGAACGACAAAACAAATTCCTTTTATCTACACTTTTGACAATACATTTAGTATATTTTTAGGAACAAATAAATACGTAATTTATTTATTCTATTTTAAATCCAGTGAAAGTGTCTGTTGCTCCATTACCCTGCACGAATTGCCATGAACACGCTAATTGCATTGACAAAACTTGCGTTTGCAATTATGGTTACGTCGGAAACGGCAATGTATGTAAAGGTATTTATGAAACTTATTCATTACAGTTACATGCTGATAAAATTAGCCAGTAACATTCGAACTGTACAAGATAAATAATCTTATACTGCCTTTTCAATAAGTAAACTCAACCAATGCAACAGTTTCGTTTTTTACGCCGCAAATATCATAGCGGACGTTCAGGAAACTGCGAATCTTTATTCAAAATGGGGGTTTCTGTTTCCAGGAGATTGATAGGCGAATGATGCGTCAGTTTTGGTGCAATTTATCCTTGGTGCAATTTTCTTTTCCTTTGTTTAAAACTAATTACCATACATTAAAACTAAATGCAAGGCTGATCGGACAGCTATAAAGGGTATTTTATTGCCCAATATTTCGGTTAGGCAAAACTAACCTTCATCAGGGGCTACAAAGAGCTAAGTAAAAATGGAATAAAACGGTTACCAGATATAAAATGAAAAGATTATGAATAATGAATATGATTGGTTAACAAAAATAAACAGCAGAAACGTTTACAAAGGCTACTATAAAAATAAAAAATATATTAAGTTTCATCGCGCCTGTTCATCCCATAGGGTTCAAGAGTCTTTCCCTTGGAAATTAAAAATGCTTCTCTGGCCTTACGAATGGCGTCTCTGTCGGAGTTAATGAGTTCAAGGGGAATGAGTTCTATGTCGTTCATTGAATGGCCAGGAAGAGTAAAATGATCTAAAAAGGCGGTAGGCTGATGAATGTGATGTTTTTGGTTAATGGCTTTTTCGATTGCGCGTCTGTGTTCACCAAATCTGTCTTCACCAAATTTGGACAATAAAATACCCTTTATAGCAGTCCGATAAGCCTTGCATTTAGTTGTAAGTTTTATTCAATAATGCTGATCCTGATCTACACCAAGATCCGGCATCAATTCGCCGTGCTGTTTGTCCAAGTGGTCCTTGCTTTATTTGAGAGTTACCATACATAACCATATCCAAAAACAAAGGAAAATAAAATTTACACCAAGGAGTACAAAATTGCACCACAACATACCTAATTCAATAAAGGTTAATTTGGGCATCGGGCAATTGCGCATTGGGAAGCTATTGTTTGGCGGTTACTCAAGCAAAGCATTGCATTGTTCCGTATGCCCAAATGCCAATGCCCAATTGCCAATGACCAATTGCCAAAGCAACCTTTATTGAATTAGGTATAGATAGATACACCAAATTGAAGAAACGTTGACCCGTGAAAAGGATAAACCGTGAACGATGGGACCGAATGGGATTCTGGGTAGGCAGCATTGGCAAGCTAGTAATATTCCATTTCTTGATAATCAAGATGTTTTCTTTGTTTGAGTCATTTAAGAGCATGATTTATGCATCCTGTGTTAATATAATGTGTATTCTGTCACAGACGAAGATTAATTTTTTCAACTTCCCAGTAAACCTTTGGGTCGCATCGTTCATGGTTTATGCTTTTCACCCGACAACGTTTCTTCAATTTGGTGTGTGTAGATAGAAAGATTGAAGAATTTATGAACCACTGCCATCATACGATCCATTAATCATATAAGAAATAGAGGTTACTTCACGGTTGGTGAGCGCGTACGATTTTTATTCACGAAAATTATTCGCAAAGCCTCGCTCGTTCGTTTGTGATTCATTCCAACGAGTGAATAAAAATCGTACAAGCGAACGAACCATGAAGTAATTTGTTTATTATATGCATACTGAGATTTACCAACAGAAAAATAAGACGAAACGATTTTTATATTAAGCTTATCAACACTTTAGTAGAAGGGTTCTTGGTTTATTGTCAGATTCAACTTTCAAGTGGAAAAATTCACTGAATTCACACATCTAACAAAAATAACCACGACAATAATTTTTTCCAAAACTATAACAAGACTGCACATAATCAGACACTTTACGACAAAAACAAAGCAAGTTTGCGTACCTGTGTTTTGAAGTTTTTGCCGCTTTGACAACAACAACAAATAGCGAGAGTTCAAACTTGCTTGCATGTTTGACGATTTAATTGCTTTTTTAGCTTCTTTTAGCCTTATTCTTTCTCCTGTTAAACGTCTATTTTCCCTTTCAGCTAGCTTTCTTTAGGTTCGCAGAAATCTGCATTTTTCATTGAAGTGATGGAACTTTAAACCCTTTTGTCGCCGTGAATGAATTTCTTCGAGGCCTTCAAGGAGGGCGAAGGCACACTGAATGGCGGGAATTCCCGCGTACGATTTTCGTCACTAGTGAAAAATGCCGTATCGCGATTCTGATTGGTCATACGATATTCTTCACTAGTGAGGAAAATCGTATGACCA